>JAQFYD010000067.1:0-33640 GCA_034694225.1 Bourletiella hortensis | reverse complement strand
GTGTATTGAGCAAGCAGAACATTGTTACATGTATGTATGTTACGTGTATTGAGCAAGCAGAACATTGTTACATGTATGTATGTTACGTGTATTGAGCAAGCAGAACATTGTTACATGTATGTATGTTACGTGTATTGAGCAAGCAGAACATTGTTACATGTATGCACGTGAATGGAAAAGGTATGCTAAGCTGCCCCAGGGCCCGAACAAATGCCCACAGGGCCCGAACAAAAAGGACGTATGTACATGAATGGGAAACATATGAGAGGGGAGTGGCTTTAGAGAGCGGCAAAGGCAAAAAAATCAAACGGGTATCTCAGGCTTTATAGTACTAATTCGACATGGATACGACATCTTCGCAGTCAGAAGCAGCACAACACGAGAGATCCCACAGGTATCACTTGGCTAGTGACTGTGCAATAATTTCCGAAAAGAGAAGCTCACTCGTCAGAACCTGATTGCGTATGAATGAGCTATAAAATTGGAGCTCGTAAGGAATTTTTCTGACAGAGCTTCCGAAGAACAAGGGGGAAGTTTTATGGTGAAATATAGGGAAAAGAAACGAGCTAGGATCGCTACTGTCGTCCACCAAAAATCTATGGTGACGTTACCATAGATTTGATTTTGGACGGACTCGTTAGCATTGCGGCTTATGGGGATTGAACAGTTTTTAATTATTTTCTCCACAATTAGGCTTCAGAGGACAAAATGAACCCCCGAACCGTTTTTCTCCAGGCTTATGGGAGTTTTAGCATGTGCACGCTACCATTGAAATTAAATCCTATGCTACACCGTACATACGGTGGGCGTAACTGGACGTACTTTGTTGTGTCACGTGGTCAAAGTTTTTTCCAATTCATTTCCCTATTTGAGGCCAACGGTTCCTTTGAGCTGTAGGCTCCGTGCGATACATAAATTCCAAATTTAGTTCTTGTATTTCCCTTTTCCACCGGAAAGCTATGACGGCGTACTTTGCTCCACCATATTTCTCAAGGGGTTATTAGTTACCTATTGTGAGATCAGCTTCAGGCTGAGGCAAGAAAATTCATATGGCGAATATGGACAAAACCCATGTTCTGAACACCTGTCTCTACTCTACAGTGATAGCAACAACATTCTTCCAATCTTGTCTACATGCTGCCGCGACTCCTCCGCCCAGACTATAAACCAGTAACAGAAGACGGAGACCAACCATCACAATCTAGAACGCATAAAATACAACAAGGACATAGTTCCCAGTCAATGTAAAACAGAATCTAATAATTCCCCCGCATATGTCTGACGTACCTCAAACGTTAACAGTTTGAACAAATATAGATTGGTGTAGATTGCGAACGTTAAGATAAAGACTATGCGGAAGACGGCGAAGGGTTTCAGAATCTTGACAAGAAAACTGGCAAGTTTTTCCGAGAAGCATCTAATGCTGATGCCAATTGTCAGAGGAAAAATCGAAGCTACGGCAAAATTTGCAATATTGTCTGTACGGGATCCCCAACTTGGCATAATCAAATGTCGTTCTCCCAAGCGACATCATGCAGACTGGCATCACTGTTCGAAACTGCAACATAAAAAGTAAATCGCATTTGCTACAGCGACCCTCAAAATTCCTCACCAAAATTTCTTAAGTACTTCTCCACGGTAACTATAATGGAGATAGAATCCAGAAGGATTACAACATAATGTATGAAGAAACAACTGCTGTAACATAGCGACAGAGGCACCTCTGCAAGTCGCAGCCATAGAGTTCTCTGCATTTTCTTAACCTCAGTCGCAGCCATACGGTTGGTAACCTGCGACTCCAAGTATGAGAACGCCCGCCCGCTTCACTCTTGTCCAAATGAATTGTGATTGTGATTAGCATTTAAGTATACTTGAAAATAAATGTGTCAAAGTGAAGGACGGACTGGCCATCATCACATACTGTGCAGATTCCAGCATCCTTGTTGTGTTCCTCCACGCTTAGTTCCTAAGCACCATTTGCTTTCCCTTTTTAATTTCCACCGTATTTTCCAAGGTAACGACGACGACAGCTGTAATTTTTCTGCGTAAATGACCAAATACGTATCCGCAGAGTATCATTAATTATATACCTTTTCCCCACACCAAACTCAGCCTGGGCTGGCTTACGCCTTAGTACCTGGTTCTTCACCTACTTGCCATACAGGTTCTTATCCAATTGCTAAAATCTAGGCTCGCGGCGCTGAACACACATTTTTTATGGATGGGGCTAACATACTCGGGGATGGCGTTGCGTGGAGCTGGGCAAGCAGTAGCAGTATTACGGTAATGTAATGACACAGGCAAACCTGAGCATGTGAAACGTTGATCGCCCATTTCCGGAGAAAGGAAGATGTACCTACGAGCAAGCTTGGTGGTCTTATAGAGCAAGATGATCAGCGATCAGCTCTGCAAGGTAATCAGCGTGCTAAATATGCGGTGAATTGTGGAAATAATTAGGAATTCATAATTATCTATATTTCCATGTGATCATATGCAACTAACTTTTACTGGGTGCTCACCTCCCGCTAATACAACAAGGCATGCCGGAATGACAAATAAGGAATGCTTCGCAGCGGCATGACGAAGGTATACGCCAAAACGTAGTGCGTACGCATGCTTTTGAGTCTTGCGAGAGGAAGTGTCGCATTTTAGGAATCCATCGGCATCTCGAGGACTCCCTTTCGCTCTCCTTTTGGTTATGCACGGGAATGCTTTTCCAGTGATGCAGAGAATACCACTGGGAAGCATGCCTATATGTCAAATAAGGGATGCCTGGTTGTCCTGTTTGAGGCATTCTCGGCCAAATTCCTTGTCACGTTAGAGGGCTCTAGAGTAGTATCATAGTTGCCTTTGTTCATTCGCGTTATCCTGTTTCATGTGCATACGGTTGATAAGCAATGTCTGGTTGTTTAAAAGTGCTCCAATGTTGATTGTGTGTGTTTGAAACACTTGAAACTGTTCATTTCTACCAATTAGGACAATCCTAAATGTTGATTTTGGATGTGATATTTAAATATTTTCAAAATTTACTACTACGTTTGTGTTCTTTGTTTACACTACTGTGTATGTGTCGCGTATTAATGGCTATGTAGTTTAGACCATCGATTATTGTTTTAACGTTATGATGGTCGATTACATGCTTTTGGGTCAAACTTTGACCCATAATTTGTTTACGTGGACAAAGTTATTTTCAACTTTGCTGTTCGTGGATGTTCAGTAGATTCTCTTATAGTTCCCTCGTAGCTTTAAAACTGGGAAGAACCAGCACCCAATGCTTAGCGTTAAATTTATAGTTAGCTCGCGTTCCACAAGTTTATGCATAAAATCGAAGGTTGGGCTCGAGCAGTAACTGAGGATTCAACATTGTACCCCTTGTTCCGAATTACTCTCGCACACCTGTAATTTAAAGATGTGTTAGCTCGGGCTTAAAACTTTACGCTGTACAGATGAGCGAAAAAAGGCGCCATGAGCGTTCAACCACGCAGTCCCAACGGTATTCGCCTCTCCGATTTTTTGCACAACGTAGTCATTAGTAGAAAGGATTTAAGTGTCTTGTCAATTCAACGAGTGTTCTCCTCCTATTCGGAAATAGTTGTTAACGAAGATGCATTTGTGGACCGACTTTTCGAGCAAGAAGTTCTACCTGAAACAGCGGAAAATCTTGTAAGTTCTTATAAAATTTAAGGACGCAAAATCCATAGGAGAAGAAAAATCCTCCTAACGAAAAAATAATGTTCCAGAAAGAGAGCCACCGAACAAGGGAAGCTCGATTTAAGTATGCTATTGAAATTGCCTCGAAGAAAAAGAAAATGAGTGAGATTGTTGAGGCGTTCGAGAAGAGTGGAAATGAACATTTAATTGAGGAGCTTCTTCAAAGGATTCAAGGACAGTCTTCATCCTATTCCGTGGACACGGATTCCATTGGGTCCCTCCAGGTGCGGCCACTAATTTTGCATTGAATATCGAGATAAAAGTAATGTATAATAAATCGCCATCACTTTCTAACATAGCAGCTGAATCTACGAATGCTGGCTTATGGAACTAATATTGAAAGTTCCCCCGTTGTAACTTCCTCACCACCCTCGTCTGTCAACGTCACGCGTCCGTCAGAAGAGCCCATTCTTCAGTCAGACAGCACCAGCACATTGGAAAGTATACAAGACGTAGCCATCCTGGAAAGACGTGCTACCGTGTCTCTACAAATGGGCAAATGTGCTGAAGCGAAGGAGCAGTTGGAGAAAGTTTTAAAGATCAAGGAGAGTTATTACGGCTGTGGCAGCGCTCAATTAGCATCGACCATTAATTCCCTCGCAGAGGCTCACTTGGGTTTAGGCGATTTCCTAACCGTAAGGCGCCTGTGTGTAAAAGCGCTTGAAACTGAGCCCGACGATGTTACCTCAGCTGACATCATTTGTAATCTAGGACTAGCATACATTGCGGTAGGTCGCTTTGAAGAAGCGAAAGTTGAATTGGAAGAAGCCTGGGAGAAACTGGAGAATAGATCTACTTCTTTGGAGTATGGTCAGCTGCTGGTGAAAGCAAAAATTCTCAGTTTACTTGGAATAATATACAGTTATACTGATGACTTGGAGAAGGCAAAGAAGGCAGTGAATAGTTGTTTAGCGATTTTCGGAAGTGGCAAAGTTAGCCCTAACACTGAAGCTAAGGTTGTTGACATAAAGTGTCGTCTTGGGTATGCCCTGGTACGAACAGAATCAGATGACCACGAAAAAGGGCTGGAATTGCTCGAAAGTGTTGTCGTATATTTTGAATCCACTCATGGCTCAGGCCATTACAAATATCTAGATGCTTTACAGCTCCTAGGCTTTTCTTACGGTTTGAGACTGGGATGGAAGAGAGGGTTGGAGGTTCTCGAGCGTTGCGCGGAATTGGGCACGCACTATTACGGCAACGACAACATTGTTAAGGCCAACTTTCTCCAGAGCCTTGGCATCGTGTATTCTGCATTAAATGACAACAAGAATGCAGTGAAGGTTTTCGAGAAGTCGTTACAGATTGCAGATAAATTCACTCATCCCTTCTACGAAATGGGTCGCCTTAATTGCCTCCAGTTTTTAAGTCAGTGTTTCATGAAGCTCCAGAACTATAAAAAGGCAAAAAAGGTGCTAAAAATCTGCTTAGAAATAGAACAAAAACAAAAGTCTCGTGGAAGAAAGCTCACAAAGGCAACACTGACATTGCTTGCCCAGGTCTATTTAAACTTAGGTTACCAAAGGCATGACGTTGAGTTTCTTGAAAATAATTTAGCAGAGGAGAAGAGATTAAATCATCGTACGGAGTTCGCCGATGACCTTATAATAAGCTACATTATATTGGGCAAAGCCTTCGGAGCGTTCGGTGACAAGGCAAAGGAGAGAGAGATGAATGAAGCAGCATTCGAAATTGAGAAACGCCGGAGGGACGGGTTGTTAAGTAATGATAATAAGTGGGTCATCACATGAAGTGAACGTAGAGTCTTACATTCCGTCTAATTTCTTTTCTTTCCCTTTGCTGTCCTAAACCTTTACACTCTTCTTTCTCCTTTATCTTACTGACATCATTATCATCGTGGCTTACACAATCATTATGCATCAATTTAGCAACAACTCCATAATTTCAGTGCTAACGGGTATTCAGTTTCGAAGGAATTATTTGAAAAGTTATTATGGAGCAAACTTTTGAGGTACTTCTACCGCCTCCGTTCCCAAACTTTCTCCCTTCCTCAATTTCTATCAGCACCAACTTCATGTGTTTATGTTCACAAAACCTCAAGAGACACTTTATATTACCTAAAGTGCAACCAATAATGGATGCAAAGAGTTACGATAAGCAAATGAGCTGATTGATTTAATATTTTTTTATTGTTATTTTTTTCAGAAAGTAATAATTATTCAAATGTCTACATAACGATTGGGATGCTACTCATAGTAAAAGTAGACATTGTATAGATTGTGGGACAGTCATAGTAATTATTATAACTACGTTATAGAAAAGACAATTATATGTTTAGCAATTGTTTAGAGAAAATAACAATCTCTTTTTGAATTGAATCTAGTCTGGTTTTCTGATTTAGAAGTATAATTTTTCTAGAGAATCTACCGAGGTACAATTTACAGTCGTAATTATTATTAAAGCCTATTATTGTATTGCCCCATCCCCTCTTTGAGGCAGTCATATTAACAAGCTACAGTGCAAAAGCACAATTGCAATTGTGGGGGTTGCTTTGCGTCGCGTCTTACAGATAATTACAGTTCGGATAATTAATTCATTAATAATTAATAATTATTCATGATAGAAATAATATTGAAGGACGAGAAAATTTTATTTTGCCAAGTTGTTATTATTGTTGCTCAGCCGGGAAGGTAACCATGGGGACTTATTTTGGGTCGCAGGTTTATCCAGTGATTACTGGAGAAATATAACTCTGACAGTCCAATTTTGTACCAGCTATGTAGTACAGTGACCAAAGACATTTACTGCAAAATTTAGACCAAATCGCTAGGGGGGATCATGGCGATAATCGCGGCTGAAGTTTCACCATTTCATTATCATAGCCCACAAATTTAACCAAACATGTCATTACTGTGTTCCCTTAAGGCCCAAAATTTCGAAAAAATTTGAGTTGGTCAGGCTAGTCAAAAAATCAATGCCACGTCGTGGCTCGTGGCATTGATTTTCCCATATTGTTGATCCGAATCGGTTGATTAATTCAGAACATATGGGCAGAGGAAGAAAAAAAATGTGGTGAGTAAGTGCTATAGTGGTTGATTTTTTTGGCAATTTGATTGCTCAGGGCGGAACCCCCAAAAATGTACAACACCAACCGTACTTTTGTAGCTACTAACAGTTAAATATGAACTAAGTTCTTCGATTCAAGCCCCACGGCTTTTCTTATACATTTATTTCCACTGAAGGGAACTCCTATGCCTTTCAGCCTGATCGTCAAGATTCTGAGGCATGATGAGCCTATGTACGTACATACATATACACACTTGTCTTGAATTATGCAAGGCTACAGTAAATGTAATACAATGTTCCGACACAGAATACTACAACGGATGCAGGCGCAGCATCCACAAAAATCAACTGATAATAAAGGGATGATGAAGACTGTTACTTCGTCATTACCACTGTAAAATTATAAAACACCCACGGGATGAAAAAAACCTATCCTTGATCATTCACTGAGCGGTCTGGGAGTGCGACTCCGACACAGCCCGCCTTCGCCGTGGTCCCTGAAAGCTCCTCATTTGCCCCACTTTATCCGACTCGGATGAACGTCGCATTCTTCCTCCCGGCCCGACATTTCGCTGCTGATTCTGTGAAATTGTACATACAGCGCATAGTAAAAAATAAAGTTGATATCCACCATTGAAACGTAATCCTACAAAGTATAACAATCATCTTACAGCTTTCTTGAAATCGTCAATTGTCTTGAAATTTTCCAGAATTTTTAAAATTTCCGGGCTCACGGTCAGTTCGCTTGACCGCTTATAGTATTTCAAAAAAGCCCAAAACTTTTCAAGTCCATAAAGATGGCCTGTTTCATAATCTCTCAGAGTTTCGGTTTGGAAATCTTTGTACAGCCGTGTTCTAAACTTTGATTCCAATCCGTAGCTGTAAAATCGGAACAAGCACTCCAGTCCGTACCTACAAGATAATACAATTGTATACTTCATTCAGTAATTTCAATTCCAGCCAACTCTCTTAAACTTTCGCCTAATAAGTACTACCATGAGGTATCAAGAAATCTTACCTGAACTCTAATTTCGCATCCTCTAATGCTAAGGATTTAAACTCTTCGTACATATTTCGGTTAAAGTTTTCACGAAGGAAGAATGACCAGAACCTGAACAACGTATTCATCTCCTGAGATTGACCAGGCCCTTGCCTCTTCCGTTCTAACAAAATAAGAAATTCATTTGACACCGGAATACACAGGCATCCCTGGCACATAAATCATAACTAGAATATAACCTACCCTTAAGGCAACGTGCACGGTACTTCAGATACACTTGCTGAACAAATCCATTTTCTTGAAGAAGCGCATGGGAAGGATGCTGAAACTTGGGAAGTGACTGAGGCAGACTGGAAGAGAGACTACCACCATCCGCTGGACTAGTACCACTGTAATTGAAAACCAGAACAGAAACGCTGAATTCATGTAATCATACTACCCGATCACTTTTACTTAGTAGTTTAATATCAACTTACGCATTGGAAGAAGAGCCTGCACGTTGATCATTGCAATTCAAGATCCAACCAACATTACTCTCCCCATTAGCGACTGTCCCGTCAACTGGGTAAAATCTCTTGGATGATCTTCTGCGAGAGCGGTTCTTATTCCTAGGTCGACCACCAAGATTTCGTGGCTACGGTAAAACACACAAATGAAAAACAATATGACTATCTACTTCAAACACATATCAAATGTATCGTGATTTTGGAAGGTCCAGCAATCAATTGCTCCGCTTCATCAGTGAACCCTTTCAACATCATTCGAATTGACAAAACCAGAAACTAACCTGTTGTTGAGCATTCATAGTCGGTGTGTTAAGCGGGGTTGGAGGGGCAGGGGGGAACTCAGGGTTATTAGCCCTAGGCAACGGTGGTGCAACTTTTTCGAAATCTTCTTTACTGATTATATTAACAGTACAGTAGCTATTTGACTTATTCAGTGCTCTACCCTCCCCATCACCTTCGGTCCACAAATTCTCTTCATAGTACTGAAGCCCGTCATTAATTACTTTGGCCATTTCTTGTGCCATCTTTGTCCTCGTCGTCCAATCTCCAGTGCGGTCGTGTCCCTCGTGCTTCAAAGGTCGAGAACTACCTACTAGGGGAGGCTGGGGCTGCGAGTTAATTGGTACATTTGACTTTTGTGTGAAGATAACAATCTTATCGATTTCGCTATCACTCAGTTCATCTTCTTCAAAATCTGAATCCTCATTCCTGCGAACATAAAAACGATTCTGATATACCGAAGGCCTTCAACTTAGACTATGAACTTCTGTGATTTTGAAATCAGAAAAACAGTCGAATCATTGTATGATTCCCAAATCATTCGGGGAAAGAAGTGGTATCATCATTAACAAATGAAAAATTTGTGAGTGTCAAATACAAACTTACAGGCTATAGCGACTGTGTGAGTAATTTCTTTGTCTTGCTGGCAGGTTCAAGTCCTCATCAAACTGAAACTCAAGTTCCTCCGCAGCAATTCCATGCGAGCTCTCTGACAAACTGGATCTATTTTTCGTTTTTCCAACCGTCGGACGTGGTTTCCGTTTCACTTCTTGCCAAGCCTCTGCTTCTGTCTCAGCTTTATTCACGGGGGCAAGGTTTTCCGCAGACGAAGCATCACCTCTTGCTTGGGCTTCACTCCTCTGTCCATGTATGATAACTTCCTTGACTTCGTCCGAAGCTATTAATTCAAAAATAACAGGATGCACAAGTGTAAGAATAAAGCCCACCTCAAACCTTCCGAGGATAATTTCTCACCTGCACCAAGAAATCTACCAGCCTCCGTGGAAGATTCCACTTTACTACCACTAACACCGTCGGATCGCAATGATTCAGGTGAAACAGTATCACGATTATCTTCTAAGGTACGCTCGTCAGACTTAATTGCATCATTACTAGTAGGAGCAGCTGACTTTGGAACGAATTCCGGCACGTTTGGGTTGAGCATTTCTCCACTTTCAGATAATGATCGCGGTTTCCCAGTGGGCAGTGGAATACCTACACCTGATGGCAAGGGCATCATCATGGGGGGATGACCAGCAACAGGAGGCGGTGGTAATATTGTATCGAGGATTGGCCATTTCGTTGGATTCTTTACGGTTCGAACACAACTCATGTCCTCTCGCAGCTCCAGTTCGCTAGACTTGCGTATTGCCGTCAACACTAAGCCATAATCTTGTGTCATGCTCTTCACACGATGGAAGGAAGAAATCAGGCGCACGGGTAAAAATCCATCACCGTCCATTTTGCGTCTCAAATAAAAGTCTTTTACCAAATTTTCGTCACTGAAGTAATATTCTCTGAAATTTAAAATGAGTAAAAGGTAAAAAGAGATCTTGCACATCAATAAAACACTTTTAACTTGAGATAATGGAAGCCTCAGCAAAGTAAACTCACATCTGCTTTTTCACCATTTCTATCAAGACTGCATTCTCTTCTGATGGAACGAAAGGAGTTCCAGCATCGGGGGACACCAGTGGTGGACCTCCGAGTGACACAAACGCCGATGGGCCAAAAGCATGTGTCACATAAGGCATAATGAATTCTGATGCAGGATACAAGGCAGAAAGTGTCGTGAAATCAGCCGGGTAGTCTGTGTAAGAATCCTGATGGACAGCTGGTCGGTGATCATGATGATCTTTCTGAAAGCTCGCAAACCGTCTTCCCTCTTGCAGTCCACCACGGCCACAACGAAAGGCTACTGCACCACCCCTGCGACCGCGCGATGGAGTCCGGAAAGAAGGAGGGGCGTCATTCTCTGCTAAGTCGGAATCACCGTCCATGCGATTTCCTGCTGACAACCAAGTACTAGGTTGAATGCGCGTTATCGCGAACGCTTACATAATTACAACGACTTGGGTTGCTCTTACCACTATTTTTGGTCTTCGGAGACCTCTCTTGCACTTTTTCTTTTCTTGGGGATTTTGTTTTCTGGGACGTAAGTGGGACCCATTTAGGCCTTGCAGCTGTAAACAGTAAGGAACAAAATACCGTGAATTATATGTACAGGATAACTAGCCCTTAATGGGTACGAACTGTGACGGCCTACAAGAATGACTTTCAATCCTTACATTTTTTCGTTTTCTTAACGCGCTGTTCTCCGGATACATGTTCGGAGTCAGCAAGACCCTCTTCGTTTGAGATGTCTCCATTTGTTCCTCTGATATTTGCTTCACTATTTGGGTCAACTTCTAGACGAACCACAATGTTAGCTGCATCATCTCCATCGCTGTCAGCAGCTTTAGGTTTGTTGCCAGCAGCCCATATAGATGGCCATTTATCGGGACTAAGCTGATTAGGAGGTAGACTATCTTCTCCATCCGAGTCAGTTGATTCAGTCGTACTGGAGGCAAAGCGAACTAGCTTGACATCAAGCGAAGACTTCGAGTTTGCACTAGGAGCCTCCGGCGCCTCGTCCAATGCCGGCCAGTCCTCGGTGCCTCTGGAGACCTTTTCCATCTTCACAAGTGCCGGTGGTGCAATTTTTCGAGCCTTCAGTTCACCAACTGGCAGTTCTGAAAATTTTCCCAAATCTTTACAATTCCGTAATTTCTCTGCACTGGAGCAATAACAATAACGGGAAAGTTATCATATATATATTTCAGCATTGCAATTCTCCAACTCAATAAGCCTTAGGATGAGAGACTGAACTGAGATACACTGAATTTTTACTTTACATGGCTGGCAATTGCAAGGGCAAATAACTGAATACTGAGTTGAATAAAATCGCTATTTAAGTCATGAGCTACAGCAGGTTCAAACAAAAGTACAAGAGATTAATGCAAATAGCCTCCTGCTTCAAAAATGTCAACGAAAACAACTTCTATAGCAAATTTTTTTGGGATTTGCCCTCACAGACACAGGGTGAATGTCAGTTGTATATACCCTATAGAAAGGTGAAGGACACAAAAACGTGAAGTTAAGTGAAAGGCATACCACCCTGCAAAGCCGCATTAGCTATTTTGGCAGGAATCGGTGCTGTAGCTACAGTTGCTTCACTCTTGGCAGGCGAAGGCTTTTTGGCAATCACAGATGCTGCATTTCGGTTCGCAACCCACGGGTTCACACTCGGCGGAGGGGCTGCAATAAACTCAGGTTTGTTTGCATCCGTACTTTCACAAACGTCATTCTTACCAGCACTTTCTGTACTGTTTGTTCCATTTTCTTCTGACTTTATGCTAGCGATATGACAGTCATTACTTGAGCTAGAACTTGTCTCCGAACATACTGAACCGTTCGTCACGACTTTGTGAGGATTTGGTGCAGTAGATTTCTCTGCGACTCTACCCTTCACACCCCTCCGATCATGACCACCGTGTCTTCTGTGCCCAGTGTGCCTAGAATGATCTCTGCCATGCAGCCGGGAGTTTTCACCACGAAATTTCATACTAGTTACACTAGAGTGTCCATGCTTTTTACCCACTACTGTTTCAAAATTTTCACTGTTCTCATCTTCAACATCTGCAGATGCTGATGTGGCTGTCTTGTCCATTACAGGATCTTTCTTTTCGTTAGATTGCTTCAGAATTTCTCGTTTCTCCTGTTGCGGCACAGCGCTATTTCCCGATGGAGGTTCCGCCGGCACTGTTCTATTGTTAGCTGCAACAGGTTTCAACATAGTACTGCTTCCGTTATTATCGTTCATACTCAGCAAAATTTTAGCATATGAGGGGCCACTGGCTGATGTTCTCGCTCCAGATGACATTGTCACATTAGAAGCACTTTTGTCAGGTTGCACTGTTTCCACTGACGGCGACGCCATCACGATCTCTTCTGGTTACAACCAACCTGTAAACACAGAACACGAAACTATATTGTACCACCGGATGAATTCACCCTATGCGCACCTGAAAGTTTCTTTGCAACGCTCAAATACTAAATACTAACGAAACCCCCCCCCCCCCGATTCTGCGGTCACATGAATTTGAAGATTTGCTCGTGACCTTGACCTCAATCTGGTCCTTCAGTTGAAAATAGTTGCTGGGACGTTTCAATCGTTACTTAATGCTCAAATTTACTTGCAGACCAGAAGCAAACTACCGTCTGGCACTTACACGCTGACTAGTCGGGCCGTAGAGGCAGAGGAGACAACTTAGTAAATGTGTGAAAAGTATGGAACATGCTTACCCCAGCCAGCTCTTGAGTTAAAACATGAAAAGTCACCCAAATTAACACTTATTATTTACTCTACAAGAATTCTGACCTTCTACGCACAGCTGTGAAGTCCAAAAATCCTGACTGACTGGGAGGTCACTAACTACAGCTAGTTTCACAACACATTTATTTTGAACGCATATTTCTAGTTAATGGAGATTTCCAAACTCATATTAAAATAGTGTCTAACAGTCCCTGATAGGAGCAAAACTATCGACGCACTCGACCACAAGGGCAATAGTGCAAATCAAACGACGTGTTCATATATCCTATATTATAATTTTGGAACTTCAAACCTGCCTTTCCCTTTCCCACTGCCCTATAGCAATTCAAACTTTCGCGGTCCAAATAATTCAACAACTCAATGCTTCGTTAGCAGTTACTGTCCATGTTGGCACCGTACAAACATCACGTTGGCCGATCAGGGGGAACTGGGGCTGCGGCTTTAATACAAAATACATGGTGTATACATGTATGACAAGAGGGAGGGGAAGGGGTCATGACTGAATTTATGATAACGTGATATTTGAACGTTGCCAAGGTTAGCCAAATATTAACGCTAACATGAGAGTACAATAATTGCGCAACCGTTGCAACCGCTTCACATAACAACGGAATTCAAAGCGAGCCTTTGACTTTCTATAACTCCCATAGTACACGAGGGGAACCCACCGGAACTTACTTTTAAGTAGGGGCAACAGCTTAGCTAACCGCTACCGTTGCTCGCCTCAACTGTTGCAACAAACATGTTTTGGTGCCCATACTTTGGCCTCGATCGAAGGTAAGCGTTTAAAATGGCCGGTACCAATGGCACACAATCGAACCCCCTGCATCTGAAGGGCACTACATGGTGCTTCAGTACGAACAGCTACTGCAGTACATCGCATGTTTTTATGGTGTTCTGGTTGACACTACCGAGGCCTGGAGCAACCCAGTATACATTGAGACATTGCAAGAGTCCCAAACGGCTTTCGTGAGCAATGGTTGCACGTTGCAGCCTAACCGACCCTGAACCCTATGACAGAGCCCCAGTTACGATTCGGAACACTAATGTAGCCGATGGTGAACACCTGCGGACATGCGGTGGCAACTGGTGGGCAGCTTTATTTTCTGATGGGCGACATAACTTCAGCACGCCAGTGTACCGTTCACTGTACTGTAGTGAATAGCGGGCCACCCTCGGTTGCACCAAGGTACTAAATCCAGTACTAATCCCAAGGTTTCTTGCTGGTCGACTACTATCGTTGCAGCGGATTTTTCCTACCATAGCAGAAGGTCATTGTTGCGGATTTTTCGTACCATAGCTGAAGGCCATTGCAAACTTTGCATAGGTCTCTCACTGCAGGAACACGAATCTGTCTATGAGGTGGCATAATACCGCGCTATGGGTTGTAAAGTATTTTTTGCGTAGTGCTAGAATGAGGTTTCATAGGCAACTGTTCCATACTGTCTGTTGTTCTGACATGAAATTGCGGGAGTATGCAACACTACAGCAAATCCATGCCGATTTTTTTCGGGTTTCGCCTACTTTCGCTATGAAACTATTTCATCTTGCTTAAAGCACCTGCAATTCTGCAATTAAAGCCTTGTAATAATTAACGTCTTCTGGGTGGGCACAGCTGAATGGTACATTTCCTAATATGGTGGACGGCGCTAGATATGTCTATATCTGTATAAAACGAACTACCGTGGCCGTGGTGATAGCTAACCTAACTAATGAGCCAGCGCTACCCATTTCTAACGGGATCTTTAGTCAATTTCGTCTCATCGAAAAGTCAATTTAATGCAACATTTTTTTGGTTCCACGAAGTGCAAATGTTGCCTTTCTCAGCAAAATGGGACCGGTGGGTGAACGGGTACATATTATTAAAACTCATTGCTCCTACTTTCGTTATGGAACTATTACATCTTCCACGGGGTTGAAGCATGGGGGGACATGTTGGGACCATTAATCCATTCCGTACCATTGTAAAATTAATTTTACGTAAAATATGTACACGTTCGTTACATGACTTGACAATTTCACTAATCACGCTTATGAGTTCCAGCAGAACGGGACAGTAGGGCGGATGGGTAAAAAGTTGGAAACATAATTACTCACATAGCTTTGGTTACAGATGACGGGTTCTCGTCCGTACAGCGAAGTAACTACACCCGCAAAGTCGACTGTACGGATTGAATGGTCTCCATTGTAGATGTGTACAGCTTTTGTGGGGATTGCCGCACAATGGTACACTGCAATGATTGCTATGGGACAGTGCAACGGTTGCCGTCCGTAGGACGGGGGCACAGCTATTGCATTCGGTTATAGGAACTCTGGAGCAGTCGCTTCACATCATCACGTGGAGCAGAATCATCACAAAGATCCCACCACATGCCACTCAATGGCTACCCTCATTCACTCTATGAAATATTTCCCGTCAGCGTGCTATAGTCTCCCTAATGTGGAATGAGACCACAATTGGCAACTGTCACACAATCATGACCTCCAAGGGCCACTTTAAGCGTCCCACCGTGTCAATGGCCAGGTCTGATTCTGTTGTTGAGGCCTGACCTGTCCGGGCACCGGAAATGACCGTCACACCATTTTTATTATGCCACACTACGTAACCATGTCAATACATGAAAATGAAACAATAAGTAGCACGAAGCCACGTCTTTGAATGAAATAACTCATTTTCGCCAGCGTTCCCAGTTCATACATGTGAATCTCCAGCCTCCGGTTAAACGTATGTGTAGTCTGTAGTCAGGCCACGCTGGAATGATAGAAATATGTATATATTTACATTGAAGAGATGTCAAAATCAGAGTGAAAATTATACTACAATGCGACTGAAAACATGAATCAGAAGATAGACTTGACCCAACTTGTTTGCAACGTGATGGTTCATCAATCATGCTTACGTTATTCTTGGTTCCTTGAATTCCTCTACTTGAACAGAAAACCACATGCGCCTGAGTAACATTTGGGAATGCAAATAAGATGGAGCTAAATTATTGCAGTCGTGGGTAGCCTGATGGGTCTTCCAGTGCCCTTATGGCAAGTATCATCATGATTCTCAAACTTGGTAGGAATATACCACAAAATATATCCCGGAGTTCAGCAAAATAACGTTTTGGAAACAGTCTTGCCATGTTGATCTAAATGAGTACTGTGAAGCGAACTTTGTCATCCAAACCTGTATCATGCCATAAGGTCATGTGAGACAGACAATTCAGCGGTCTCATGCCCAGAAAGTCGAGGGCAATTAGAGTCAAATGATCAATTTCCAAATCAGTCAAGTATTCAGAGCAACGTTCAAAGAAGCGTTAGACTTTTAGGAATGCTAATATCGTTTGCTTCATGGAGGTTTTCAGTTTCCGAAAATTGCTGCTTCATGCCCACAGACTGATAGCCATTGTTGTCGAGCTAGCTTCATCTCTATGTTATCTTAGAAACGCATACGGACAATGCATTGTGTAATTTGTCTACCCTTTCTTATTGTAATTTAAAGAATCAAATTCAAGGCTCTAAGGTGTCCCATAAGCGAAGGGCCAACTGAGAGAAAAAGACACAAGTAGAAGAGTAATAATATGCAAGGGAAATGACATTCGGTATTCATTGTGGTGCTCACACACCAACTGATTTTGACTGACATAATAAATCCTAATGTAATCAAGCTGAGCAGCCAGTTTACCCACGTATCCCTCAGCCTCCCTTTTGATAGGATCCTCCTTGCATGCCTTTCAACAATTGCATCCACATAGGCGTTCCCAATGCTAGCTTTGTTACAACCACCATTCACATTATATTGTCCAACTTGGGCACCAAGTATGGTATCTATGTTCGCGTTGGCTCAATTTCACTCGAATCTACCCACAGAACACATTCATCAATAATCAACAATAATTATTTCTAACTTCCGTTTCCACACCTTCTGTCAACAGACAGAAAACTTAACCTACTGCCTCCAAAAATCTCAGATCGTTCACTAGATCTTACAGCATGTAAATAATTGTAATTGGATTTATTGATACGGCAGTTAGCCTTTACAATCTTTCACAGCATGTAAAGAAGAAGGGCTAACTGTTTGAAAGTTATGAAACAAGGGATAGTTTTCACGTTCGTTTTTGTATTATTATAGCATACAGAGAGATGGAAGAAATTCGGTCGTTACAAAATAGGAACCCCATGCGATGGTAGACTGCACGGCTGTCATAATTATCGTCCGAGCTGTTGTCCTGACTCGCCTTACGTACAGTAACGTACTCTGGTGCGTAAAACTCAGTTGGGGGCTTTTGGATACTGAATCTTGAAGCATTTCGGGATCCACGCAAGAGTGAACAATCATGTTGTGGATGGAGCATTGTCATCGTATCCGAATCTGCAAAACATACGCGGATCTTTCTTGAGAGGTCAGCGCGATCTGATAACGACACGATTGAAGGCAAGAATTGTGAAAGAGTTGGACTTTGTTTCCTGTGGACAATCTTTGAACGATTTTTACGTTGAGTACAGCCTTTAAGGAAACTGAAAATCTCCATGAAGCATTGGATATTAGCATTCCAATTCCAAAAAGTCAAACGCTTCTCTGATCGTTACTGTGAATACTTGACTGTTATGGAAATTGATCATTTGCCTCTGCTCTCTAGAGATGGAGCGATGAATTTTATGGCTCACATGACCGTCATCATTTTCACTCTGGTTTTGACAACTCTTCAATGCACATATGTTCTTATTTATATCATTCCAGCTTAGTCTGACTACACGTTACACACACCCTGAGCTCAAACCTAGAAACTTCTTTCGAAACGCCGGAAAACCTTGTAAGTCCGTGTTAAGCTTTAAGAAAACAAAATCTAGATTGAAGTCTCTCCACAAAAAAAGATATTTTTAGAAAGAGAGCTCTCGAAAAAAGCAACTCGATTCAAATATGCAATTGAAATTGCCTGAAAGAAAAAGAAAATGGAGGATGTTGTTGAGGCTTTTGAGAAGAGTGGAAACGAGCATGTGATTGAGGAACTTCTTAGAAGGATTGAAGGACAGCCATCACCCCCTCGGCCGCCGAGGGCTTCGCTGGAGCTGTCCACGTATGGTCACTAGTTTCTAATTTCAAATTGAGGAAAACGTAACGTACAATAAATGCTTGCCACTTTCTGAATTACAGGTCAGTATAGCGTCAGTAGTAGCACAAAGTTGCCCGTACAAAAGTTTTTAATGTAGCAATTATATTCAGTCTATTTTGGGAATTGGGCATGGTGGCAGGGCTTTATGAATACGTATCGAACGTTCATTTGACAAAATCATATACAGTTTTTACGCGCTTTCCACTGGTCAAGGATTCACATCGCTGCGTATAGTATTGACTGAAATGTGGCTGTTCAAATTTGACTTACGTTTGTCGTTCATTTTTGAAAATGTCCAGTTTATGTATCCTAGAAACCAGGAATACAAACCAATCGGAACAAAAAGTGGTGGGGGCATTAGTATTAAGTGGGGCGGTCATTTTGAGGGCGAAATGGCAGGAATCGGTTGGCATTTACTAGGGAAAGTCGTGGCGACAAAGTCACTCACAGGCTCGTCTCCTTAGAAGCTGGGCATGTGAGTACTATTCTAAACAGGGTCATCACATTCATTGAATGTACCGTTTCCGTGTCAGGTAAATGCGCTCGTTCCCCTTTATCGTCACGTCCAAAATCTCGTGCATGATTTTATTAATTTTTTGTACAACTTGATAAAATGATTCGTAGAACGTCCACCTACAAGAATGTCAGTTGAGCTTACAATGTTCAGAATTATTATTATTGGTAAATGCAACAAACTTGCGTACATAGCTTTAGTATGTAATAAATTAATTTTTATTTTTAAACTGTGTCCGTCCACAAGATCTAACTTGCAGCTGGAGTCTTCTGCATCCACTTAATAAAATTCATTAAATACTTCAACGGAGATCCCACAAGTCCACGTGGTGAGGAATTCTTGAGGTTGACATTACTTGAACTCAAGTACACATTATTGCTTATACTTTCCACTTTACTGTCCATCAACTTACACTCACTCATGTCCACCACTGTGTCCGTCAACACTTGGGTTATTTTTGTTAAAAATTTAATATTTTCTGGGCTTGCATACAAGGACACCTGAATGGAAACAAAGTAAACACAACTTTATACACATTTCAATCGCTCAGTCAGTGCAAACTGTGGTGGCATATGGTTACGTACCTCAGGTCCATCACAGACAGTGTGATAACAGTTCCTCATATTCCCTCGATAAGGTCCTGAATCCGTCATCAAAACGGCATTCAAAGTATGTGGAACGGCCGTGTCATTCATGTACCAAAACCTGGCATGGTCACTACGTAAAAAGTTTAAGTGATCTGCCAAAATCTCCAGTTCTGGCAGCTC
The DNA here is from genome assembly GCA_034694225.1 of Bourletiella hortensis. Taxonomy (NCBI): domain Eukaryota; kingdom Metazoa; phylum Arthropoda; class Collembola; order Symphypleona; family Bourletiellidae; genus Bourletiella; species Bourletiella hortensis. The sequence goes on along the minus strand of JAQFYD010000067.1, from coordinate 14,359 downwards.
GGCTGTCAACATTAATGGGAAGGGTTGAAGCTTAAACTTCCCCTCATGCTTGGACTTGCCCCAATGGAAATGAAACTTTTCCGCAAGTCTGTCATCCACATCACGACGGTAAATCATTGATAGGAAATCCCCTTTGTACTTATTATCCGCCACTTGATCATACACATCAGGCACGACGAGGCTCCAGTCTGTAGGGAACGTCTGGGAATATTCGCTTTCATTGTAGTTCATTATCGTATCCATAATAAAGGCGCCCTGCGTTTTGAAAGAGAAAATCAGGTCATTACTTACGTACTGTCACTTTCAGTATGAAGTTGAACCGGTTTTGTGATATCAAAACGAGCTTATATTGGACTTGTTACTTACCTGGAACTTTGCCATGACGACTTCCTTAGGAAATTGGGAGTGTAGCACCTTCATCAAGTATTCCTTTATAAAAATCAATGAGCCCTGACTACCAACTTCTTCCAAGTCGAACGCCACAAAGATTATTGTGTATTTTGGCCTGAAAATAACACGTTTCTTCATCAAAAATTGTAACAGCAGGTTTTGTTAGCTTAAAATGTTCAGTTTACTTGCACTCGGAATGAGCAATTGCTCTTGCAGCTTCGAGCATTGCAGCCACGCCGGAGCCATTGTCATCCGTTCCGGGGGTAAAATTGACCGTGTCCCAATGGGCGCCGATGACCACCGGTCGGTCCAACGTACTGCCCCATTCAGTCCCACGAATTACACCAATTATATTCACCCCCGTTGGAACCTGTCCATTGTCATACTGCACCAAAATATTCATTAGTTTCCCATCCAGTGGATGCTTAAGTCTATTTGCTCACCATATTAAGGAACTGTATGGGCTCAAAGTGCTGTATAGTAGTCCTCAGGCCACTTGTATATTGAAAACTGTCCGTGATATATTTTTTCACATAATTTTTAGCCGTCTGATTTGTAGCATGACTTCGGGGATACATGAAGATATTTTTTAGCATCCATTCCAAATTGTCCGACCGTACAGATGGCTTCTTCCCGGCGTAAGGGTAACTAACTGATGACACGTCAAAGTGACGTGAGTTTAGTCTTGATGCTCGACTACTACCACTGTTACTACTGCTCCCCACTGGCTCGTAGGTGTTGAAAGTTCCAGCAAAATTACTCATCCGTCTATTCTGACGTTGATGATGATGATAACCTCCCTCGTTACTCAAAGGTTCGACAAGATATTCAGCCTCGTTTACAGACTCCAGCTGTGACGTTTTCGCAAGGAATCCGAACGGGCGGTAGAATTCTCTCCTCCATTCGTTTGCTTGCTCCTTTCGTAAACTTGGATTCTGTTCAATAACTTCCGGCTCCTTTTCTATTATTCGACCCAACACAGCTCCTATTGCTATTGCCGTCCATAGAGCTGCGTAAAGATAACAAAACGATAATAATTTTTTATTAATCTCCCCATTACCCACATCTTGACATCATAATCTTGTCCTCAAGGACAAACTTTTGTAAAATATAAGAAATTAAGTTAAATGTGAGCATATTAAACTTCCGGAAGGCATAATCCAGTAATTTGTATCAATTATGTGGCCTTTGGCATGAATCCAAAGGACTGATTTCATGCTCCTGCAAGCTTATACCGATTTTTTGTACACAGCCTCCGACAACTAATCCTTCTCTGACAACCCCACACTGGGTCGTCTTGTCCCATTACAAGAACGAATTAATATCACAATTCGACATGTTGTCAAGGCTTTTTTTCCTGCTATCTGTTCACTCTTTGGTGGTGGGAAAAGATGTTGTCAGCAAAGCGTGTAAAGGCTTCAAGAAGAAGATGAGGAGCAGCCAGATCGCGGCTTTTCCACTTGATATCCCATTATTATTACACGCACATGTACTCGCCAGGATTAGAAGACAGTTTGAAAACCATGGAAATAGACTCGTATAGTAATCTCACATCATCCCACCACCACCACCGTACGGCAACCCAACTTTTTATCTCTTGCTCACTCGTCATAACACACAAGAGTAGCAGGCAGGCAGGCGACTCAGAAATATTTTAGAATGACAGATGAATTACCAACCTGCAATGACGGTAATGTGGAGCCGACAGACCATTTTTTCCAATTTTTTCAGTACTCTAAATTAATGCTCTCCAAGATCTCACAATTAGTTCTAAAAGAGATGTATGAAGAAGAAGTAGTCTCCTCTGATGAGAACACACGGACACTAATGCTCATGTCACTTTCCTCTCAGCGTCAGCTCAAGTAACGTTTCAAATGAAAAGTAATGTCAACGGGAACGAACAATAATGGCGAAACTGAACTTGATACACAAGTTTACTATTTTTAAGACTCGTTTTTTTCACTCACACAACCGTAAGGAAGGAGTGAATGTGATGTACTGACACTAAAGAGAGACTTTATCAACTTGAATACCTTGACCGATGATGACGAGGAGGAGTGGACACGACTGATTAGTTTTCAAGTTCAAAGTGAAATCGTGTGCTTAAAAAATGAAACTGAAGTTAAAGCAGGAGGCATAAAACGAGTTTCAAAGGTCCACCCGTCATGATAACAACAATACGAATGCAAATGTACACAAACAAAATAAACCTTATGGCGTGCCCCTAACAAAAGTGAGGGACAATGTTGAGTCGCTGAGTACGGATTGAGACTTTGGCCACCGCATAGCCATACAGCATAATGTGAGACCTGAGCACACGACTTGTACATAATTATTTTATTCGCGTGCGTATAATAATACACGTTTCTTCATATCCTACTCTATTGTCAATTTTGATGGGTTTACGAGTTCAAGAAAGAGTTGGTCGCCCTAATAGCTAATCGTTGGAAAGAAAGAGTGGTTTATCCTCCTTTACTCTTCAATCTAGTTTCTCTTCTCAATCTTCTCACACAATCTTATTATTTGATAGCAGGAGAATAAGCATCATCAACATCACGAGTTGCTCTTATTAAAGCGGGATTTACTTGTATCTTAAATGTAAAATGTTACAATTATTTTCCAAGTCCAACCCATACTTTTGTGGTTTGGAATTTTCTGAAAATCCCCATAATCATGACTGAAGAACCAGCTGTGCACATAGCGAATGTGATCATTGAGAAATGTAGCGGACAATCATATCAGTTCAATTCGCAATGTAAATTCCCTCTAGGTATCAAGGCCCCTTGCCCTGGGTGCGTGCTGTGTGCAAAGATGATCTGATTGCTATATTTTAGAACGGTTCATCATCCCTCATCAAGTTTGAATCGCCATTGATCGTGGTAATGATTCAATGGTAATTAATGTGGACAACTTTACAGCTGCGACGCAGATCACTTTTTCTTGTAGTAATTTTCGGATTGACAGATAAAGTAAAATCCTACTGACCTTCATTGACCATTATTTTTATTATTGATGCCCTCAAAACCCATTTCATTCTCCGGCATCTACGCTGCTGCTGCACGCTGTTCCCATCTTTTAAAGTCCTCATTGATATTTCTAGCGATGAAAATGCCCATTGTTCATCCGCTCCCTATTAGCTGCAGCATAAGGCTCACGTTGAGCATGAGGATACATAATAATGGACATAAGTTGCTATATTAGCAATAATATGGTCATGAATACAAATTATTGCAGGACTGCTGCAAGACTGCAATGTGTGAGCGGAAGATGCGGGTTTACACAATGTGAATGGGCAGAAAAACGTGGACGTGAAAGGGCAGGAGCAGTAGTAACTTTTAGCTGTTGTTCCATTCAGCCAAGTCCTGATTTACAATTAACTTTGACCACACCTTGTACACAAGAGCCAGTATAGGACTTGAGAGAAACTTTTTGTGTGCGTCCAAAGCCAAAGATGGATGACCACCGCTGACTGCTGCCGCTGAAGCGTCATGCTCACTCTTTGGCTATTATTATAAGGTAAACTGTGCTAAATTTATAAGGAGGCCGTCCAAACATTTATTTGCAATTTAAATGAAAAATAGGTCCATACCCAAGACGTAGCTCATCTTTTTGTTTCTCTCGTCGCCCTCCGTCTCCGCTCCTTGGTCACTCTCCGTCGTCGTCCCTTTCCAATCCACGTACTTAACTATTTCTTCAAAATAACGAATATATTTTGGGGCACTGTTGTCCACTACTGCTTGGTAACGGCATTTCACAAACCGACCCGCTGTGGGTCAAGTTAATAAATTTTAACACAAATTTCCTCTCTTTTCCCACCTGCACATTTCCTCACTCACCACAACAACGTTCCAAACTGAGCAGAATTTTTACACTGAATAAAAATGTCACAGAAAGGATTTTCTTTCAGCGTGGACTCCACTGACTACTGCTGCGGGTTACTCACAAAATGTACACATTCTTCTACAGTTGTTCAGCAGCAGCTGTTTTTTGGCTTGTAATACAAAATAATTCAATGACGGCTAAATGGTAGAGTCATCTTTACGTGGAGTCAGATGTAAGACGGCCTCGAGAATGAGTAGGAACACATGATGATGGAAAATAGAAATAAGATTGGTAAAAAAATATCTGAGAAGACGCAGGCAGGCAGGACGACATGAAGCCAAGAAGAAAAAGCCGCCACCGTCGTCGTCCTCATCCTCTTCATCAACAACTTCCTCCCTTTGTAAAACTTTGCTAATTTTTTGCACAAATTTGTCTTTGCCACAGCTAACGAGACCACCACAACAGCAACAACTGTCACTGTCTGAAGTTACCTCAAGAATGGCATACAGAGAATGTCACATTATTATTATTTTTGCATGGAAAAGAAGACAGGAGTCAATGACAAGGGAAATATATAATTATGTGGAGGGGTTTATGACGCCATATGTGAAACGGGATGATGATGATGAGCATTACTTTTAAAATACATTAAAAATGAGACATCTCAAAGGACACTATGCTCAAGCAGCTATGCGTCGTTGAATTGAGCGAAAGTATAGCTCGTAAATTTAAGTAAATAATGCAGCAGTGACAATCATTCATATAATAATAAAAAAGTAAAAGAAAAACAGACAATGTTGTTCATGCATGGCTAAGATCGTTTGCGCAAAATAGAATGAATGAATGATGGATGTGCTTTTTAAGCTCAATAATTTGCCTTTCTTCCATTTTACTTTGTGTCATTCCCAATGTTTATTTGTGTCTTCATAATGGAAAGACAATGGCAGAGACGTTGTTGTTGTTCTTGCTCTTCTTATTGCTTACATTGATCATAATAAGACAGGATTTTGGCCAACAAGAGAAGCATGCAGTAGCGCCGGAAGTCAATGACATCCCTTTTTGAATCCTCCCTTCTTTTGTCCTTCATTATTCCTAATTACTTAATGCTCATGAAATTAAGAAGATGACAGTGAATGTTCGCATGTAGACAGCAAGACGAGATTTCAATTATTATTTTTTACTTTTTCTGTACATCTATACATGCAATCCCGTGGAAACGTGTATGGCCGCGCTGGGCGTAAAGTAAGACCAGGAGCATGCAGCTTTATTTTTTCAGGCTTGTTAGCCATGTGGAATGAATGGTAATAGTAACAGCGTAATAATGAGAATCGTAAAAAGTCATAATTATTTTCGAGCCTCCTTGTCAACTACAATGGATGGGATTTTATTACACAATTAACGCCATGTTATGGTCATTCCGTTTCTAGCATGCGTCTTCTTGAGTTGAAGATGGAGGTCCAAGTCTTAGCATTGGTTAGATGATTCACTTGAACATTTTTAGTGTCCCTTTTTTGGCACCTTCCCCCCGTAGTAACGAGGTTTGCAATGTTGCAATTTATGAATTATCCAATCGACGTATCTGGATACTTTGGTATACACGTCGTAAGTCCCGTTCCGGTTGCAGGGAAAATCGTCCCGGGAGGAAACAATTCCAATTTGAACGTAAGTGTTCGTCGAGTTTTCAAACATGAGTAGAGGGCCACCTAGTAGTATTTTAATATGCTTGTCATTATCACTGAATTATTCCAAAAGTTTGACTAATGAAGCTTGCAGTTAAGGAGGCGACCTCCGTCGAGAATACAGTTTCGCCTATCTCCCGTGCCATATCCAGCGCACACCATGCTGTCCGTAACAACGTAGGCTCTGTCCACTTCGAATCCTTGAGCCGTAGGTATTACACTCCATGACCTTTGACACGTTTGAAGAGTAACTAATGGCTGTTCCACTTGTTGCAGTTCCTTAGCTATCGCAACCCCACTTGGTTTTTCGTTTCCCCAACCAACTACGATTGCCATGGCTGAAATAAATGTTAGTTTAGTGAACTGTTTGGAATCATCGCTGCTTTTGAAAATAGGCTCTTCTACCTTCTCCGTCCTTTTTCACATCAAATTCGCGGGAAGGCAAGTTCACGGGGGCCACTTTACTATTGAATATGATTTTCTTACTGACTCTTATGAGGGCAATGTCATTCAGAGAATCATCCGCATGCGGCCTGAGAATTTCAGGGAAAGGGTCAAGGAAGAATTGAGATGAGAAGGGCCATGAAGAGTTTAACAAGGGAACACACTTACTTAAATTCTTCATGAGGAATGATTTGGACGACGGACAGGTTTTGGGACCAGGGCTCTAGCTTTCCAGTTTCATGAACTCCAGTGAGAACATAAAAGTTTGTCAGGTTCGGTTTTTCCTGACCCCCCCAAGGGAACACACATTGAGCTGAGGTTAATATCCAGCGCTTGTCATACACGACGCCCCCACACTGAGGTCTTGGCTTCTGGCATGTTGAATTAGGTTCATAAGGATTGCATCCAGTGTAGAAAATGGATACCACATAGGGATACTTATTTGGTGGATTCACAGGTACCCCATTGGTTATTTTATTTTGTCCTCTACCTGGTAATATAAACTGGTGTAATAGAAGTAACGAGTACAAAAATGTCAAAGTGGGCCTCAGAAGCAGGAGATACGTCATTATTCGGCGGTATGTTCTCATTCTTTCTTCACTAAAAAGTGGTAACGGAACTGGCTCTGAAGAACGTTGTTGAGGGCTCAACTTTGCCTTTTGTGACGATTTTCCTATGCTTAAGTTTGAGTTTAATTGTTTTAAGACACCATTACGGCGCTTTAGGAGCGATTAAATCATTGAACGGAGTGTCAGCATGCAGTTATTGTGCCGCCAGGCTATTGTATGCTAGCCCAGTGGACTCTTGTGGTGTGAATTGCCGTGTGGCGGCTGTGCGCCTTGGTATGAACAGAGAGTGATGGAGATTGCTCGTTTGTAGACAGTTACAACGCGGCTCTTAATAAAGTATTTAATTAAGTATAACGCCCTTCTACCCACCACGGATGCCCTACTAAAGGGTATCCGATCCAGGTCATTTATGTTTCAAAGTGACCGGAAGACTTCGAAATTTTGCATCGTGAATTCTGGTCCTGGTCCATACGTATTTGGGGTTGATGGGACAAATAAACATGCAATTTTAGCCATTTCCGTAAAATATCCGACTCAAGTTGAGACCACTAACTTAGGAACTACGCTACATAGCGACATAAAACTTTAACCACTAGAAACAGCGTATAAAACTGCTCACAAATAGATATACAGTACATACAGTTCGATATACCCGCATAAAAACCAGTCATAATGCCCAAAACCTTGTGATACCTGAATGTGAATAACATTGAAGAGCCCTGTCCGGACGACTTTGCTTAAACTGATCGCACTAGCACCAAATCGTGCCGCGAAACTTTTGGTGCACGTTCGTTCAAATGTTAGTTTGCTGTGGCAATATAGGCCTGCACGAGCGCCATTTACCAAAATGGAGAATATTTCCGGTCGTCCCTTATTGGGTAATAACTTCGTAAGTACCCAGCATATAGACATAGAAAGACCATTCGAAAAACAATAAAAAGCTCGTTCCGCGCGCGTGCAAATGCTGTTCAAATGCGAAGACAGACTTGCCACCATTCCGACGTCCACAGGAAGACCGAGGATCAGTTTATTTCAATACTACTTTGCCTTCATGCGAGGCTCACTTTGTACAGCTGCAGCCATGTGTACCAAAAATGGACGCCTCGGCGGAGGTTTTTATCACTCAAAGGACAAAATTTTACTCCCCCTTTTTTGGCCCCTTCCCCCCCGTAGTAGCGAGGTTTGCACTGTTGCAATTTATGAGTTATCCAATCTACATATCTGGACACTTTGGTGTAGAAGTCGTAAGTCCCCGTTCCGGTTGCAGGGGAAACTGTCCCGGCCGGAAATAATCCCAATTTGAAAGTGTTCGTCGAGTTTTCGAACATGAGCAGTGGGCCACCTAGTAAAATTTTGGGACGTATTTCATTAAAACTCAATTATTACAAATCTTTTCGTAAATTATTGAAGCTTGTGGTCAAGGCAGCGACCCAACCTTCATCGAAAACACAATGTCGCCTATCTGCTGTGGCATATCCAGCACACCCCATGCTGTCCGTGACGACGTAGGCTCTGTCCACTTCGAATTCCGGATTTGGTACCACACTCCATGACCTCTGACACGTTGGCAGAGTAACTAATGGCTGTTCCACTCGTTGTAGTTCCTTAGGAAACTCATCCTCACCTGGTTTTTTGTGACCCCAACCAATTGCGATTGCCATGGCTGAAATGAGTGTTATTGTATTTCACTGTGTGGAATCATCGGTGCTTCTGAAAATTGGTTTTTCTACCTTCTCCGTCCTTTTTCACATCAAATTCACGGGAAGGCAAGTTTACGGGCGTTACTTTACTACTGAATATAATTCGTTTATTCACCCTTATGAGGGGTAGGGCAACAACAAGGGCAATATCATTCACAACATCAGGTGCATGCGGCCTGAGAATTTGAAGGAAAGGGTTACAGGAGAAATGCGATGAGAAGGGCCACCAAGGTTTTGTTAAGAGAAAGCACCTACTTAAACTATTTATGAGAAATGATTTTGACGACGGAGAGGTTTTGGGACCAGGGCTCTAGCTTTCCAGTTTCATGAATTCCAGTGAGAACATAAAAGTTTTTCAGGTTCTGTTTTTCATGCTTCCCCGAGTGGAACACACATTGAGCTAAGGTTAACGTAAAGTGTTTGTCGTACACGACGCCCCCACAATGAAAACTTGGCTGCCCGCATGGTTTAACTTGGTTAACAGCTCTCTGGTAGATATCAGGGCGACATCCATTTAACCGCAGATTTCCACCATCCATGGATACTAATGAGGAGGGTTCACAACTGTTGAAATTTGTTATTCTCTCCCGTCTAGCAATCTGGGGGAAATTGGGAGCTGTGGATATAGGAGAAGCAGTAGTGCATATAGAAATAAATAGGGCGACCAAAAAACAGTAAATGGGCCATTGGACCACTCTCGTCTTGATTTCGTTTGTTTTCTTTACAAATCATATGTTCGGTACTGACCAATATTATCCAGAACTTTGATAACCTCTTCAATAGTAGCTTCCCTTTTTAAACTGGTTATTACCATCTCTTATTCCTTTATTCTTTCTATTTTTATTGATATTTCTTGTGATTCCAATGGCGCAATGAGTTGCTGCGATAGAACAAGTATGTAGTACAGGACCTCCGGAACATTTGCCTGCAAATTAGAAAAGATACGTTCGTTAGTCAGCATTCGCTTACGCTCTATGGGATGTACATGTTTCGTGACCAAGACTCCGACTTCTGATGGTCGTATTCGAGTTGTGTACTATATTACTGGGACGTCAAATGAAAAATTACACAGTGCACCACACATAGCTTCCTTTCGACACTTAGAATATTCCGTTTCACACACCGGTTATATTCTTCCAGAAAAACTGAAAGACGAAGCGAACATGGAGATAGAAGGTAAGCCCACCGTCGATTCTCCTGCCAGAGGCGATATCGCCACTCCAAAACGCACATGTTTAGGCAAATTACTCGAAATTTATTTCACTCTGTAGCAAATAGTAAACGAGGTGCACGCTTTTGGTGCAATGAGTACTCGACTTTTTCCAGTAACTTCCCAAGAGAACAGCTCTGACACGGAGAAAACCAAGTAGAGTTGAGGAAGGACGTTTTGCTGAAAATGGCCGGGTAAATACTTTACGGTAGTAGAGTGGTAGAAACATTAAAACTTTCATTTGTGGTGGCCAAAACTGTCGGGACTTTGGGGGTCAGCGCTGCCATGCAATGTTTATAGAAAAATATTGTGGCCTTGGATATCTCTTATGTGTGGCGACAGGATTAATGGGTTTCACTCCAAAGAATCGTGAAGTACAGAATTTATGAACCCACCACCATGTGTCAGAAACCAGAGCGAGAGGGTTTATTTACTGTGTGTCTGGCATATAGTAAATAAACCTGACATAGTATGTCAGTTGCCATAACCACCCGGAAGAATACGTTGTACTGCACACAATATAATGGAAAAGATTTGGTCATTTCATACGAATAGCATGTAAATATGCTAGGTTAGGGCTAGACCTGATCTGTGTAAACCATGGGCTTCATGCTATGGCACCAAGGCGTCTTGTTGATTTATCTGCAGGCTTTAATGTCCGCCTATCAATATTTTGGTGGTAAACCTTATGCTGTTAAATGATAAGTTCTGATTCTACGAGGTTTAGAAAAAATCATTACTTTATTATAAAGTATTTTATGCTAATTATTACAAAAATCTGGCCTGCTGCTTAACATTATACAAACGACTACAAGTAACATATCCCATGGGTCCTGTATCCCAATATTGCATTACTCCCCTCAACGCTTAATTGCATTGCAGCCAAACGTTGACGCACCTGACTGACAGATTCATTCAGTTAGTTACAACCATGAATCAAATGACATAAATGGAATCCATATTCTACATATTTTATGTACTTGTGGAATATTCTATCCAGTTTAGCCTTACTTATAAAAACTTAATTACTACTGATACAGGGCAAGATGGAAGAGAAAAGAGCGCATGCCTTTACATACATAGTCTAGCGTATAAAGGTATTGAGCAAAACAAGATTAGTGCTAAAAATACTCAAAATAGTCACATCATATTGCTAACTTCTGTTACTCACGCAGATTACCCTTTTTCAAGAAACCACAGTCAGCCACCATCTTTATTGCATTAAAAATTCATGTTTTCTTGCTGCTACTTTAGTGACTGCAACACATTTGCGGAGATGAAGGGAATAAATATTTTACAATAATAAAGAGCTTTACTTTAGGCACGTGTGATAACGATTACAAGGGCAGACATGCAGTAAGCTATTTGTGACTGAATCCTAGAAAAAGCCTGAGAAATCACTATTATTCTAAACAATAATTCTATTACAAATGCAATATCCATCATACATTCCATTTTAATTCGCAGAGCCTGACTACAAGTAGTTTACAACGCATCAAGATGGAAAACTTTTTGAACAACTTCACAACACCATCTCTACTGTCATACTTGGTTCCCTGATGAAATAACCTTAAAGTGAACAGCACCCAACAGTACGAATTTCATTATTACTGGCAGGAAGAGCACATCAAATTTGCTAGTTGTACTATTTACATTATTATAATACTTACTGCTATATTGCGAAGGATATCTCATTCACTGATGATTGTACAGAAACAGAATAATAAGAAGATGAGCCATGAAAGCGTATGGCATATTCCTTATGCTCCGAAGACATAATTGCAACTTGAAGCACCAATCACCAGTAGCGTGATCACAGTGGAAGAATAATAACACACATGTAAGCATAAAACGTAATCTCCTCATCCAAAACAATCCTAAGCTACCCCTCAAACACTAGCAATTTACACTATACTTGTACACATCTATTTTCACACGTCCTGACTTCTGTACTACAAAGTACTTTAGCACATCATCGAGAACTTGAGCCACTGTAAATAAAATAAAAAGTATGAAGCACACACTCCCGCGAAAATAAACTTCGTACAAAGGAAACTCCAGAACTCACCTCAGCAAGGTTCAATTTGATTGTTCCATTAAGTAAGGGATCTTTCTTGTCGAATGTTGCTAAACGTGACAAAAGTAATCATTAGGCTCACGGAGCTCACAAAATTTGGTATGCGCAAAAGGTTACTTACAAAAAGCGACTGTCAAATGCAAGATGGCCGCCACGAAATCTCCAAAACGCAATGTACCATCCTTCCTCATGAAGCGGAGCACCAGAACCGATAGGATTTCGTTGTTTAAAGTGAAACCTTCCAACAACAAAATTTTAAAATTCACAACACGAAAATGAATGCAATCAATCATTTTACCCTTTGAAACTTACCGACATCACTGAGAGCATCGCGTAGTCGCTCAGCCTTCAAAACTCCCGTCTTCTCCTTCGTGTGATTTTTAAAAGCACTTTGCCAGGATTTCAGGCTGAACATAAGGTCCTTGAAGTGTGAAAATTTAAGACGACCCATCCCCGTTTTCTAGAACACACAACAATTTCATCATTACAAAAATTTGCCTCCAAGTAATTTTGAGGTTTTGTTGCACAACTTACATCCATTGCAAGAACTACTTGACGGCAGACATCCAAGGTGGCGCAGCTTTTAATGTAATCTGGAACAGAGCGTTCATCTTAACTATCTATACGCGTATGAATTGAAACTCTGAACAATTACAAGTAAAATACTCACCATTAGGCAAGCATGCCTCCAAAAGTTCCTGCAGCTCAAAAGCACTGATAGTTCTATGTTCATCAGCCAATTGAAGAAAAACAGCTTCGTATTGCATGAAGCTCTTCCCATCGACTATGGCGGCAGCCTACACAGAAATATAAAATTCGTTAGAAAATTTCAAGAAAATATGGCCCACAACGTGAATACTAACTAGTAAAACTAATTTACCTTCATAATAGCCGATTTCGCCAAAGACGGTGAGGTGTCAATAACTCTGAAAATAGAGGAGCAAAAAACACTCATAAAGTTCATCATCCCAAGTTCTAATTATAAACGAAACACCCTCAAGGGCTTCGTCATCATTAATATCACGACGTGAGTTAGTTGCACAATAGTCAAATTTATCATCCCCTCGTATCGCACATGCACACCTCATCTCATCACAACGATAACAATTAGCTCGAGGAATCTTCCTCCTTTCAGCAGCACTTGAAGAGATCTCCTATGAGGGCTCTCTCACAACATTTACTCTATGCAATCCCTCTCCACAGTGATAATAATAACGACAACTTCATCACAATAGGTACTTGGAGCATGCAAGTACTAGCGCTAACTTGAGGCAAAATCATAAAGTACTATATATATGTGATGATGAATCTTGTGAAAAGTTTAATACCGCAATTTAAGTGGCTTGTTGGAGTAAACCCTGAAGGTAAAGGAAGCCTCTTGACCGGGTTCGAACGTTGTGGGTAGTACCAGGTAGCCACCTTGCTCCAGTTGACACCTTTGGCTCACCTGTTGCGTAGAAACTCGTTAAAATTAACAATCACAGTACAATAATAATAATGAATGAGAATTTTCATATCATTTCATACCTGCCGGCTATTTGTATACTGTGAATTGATCAGACTTTTGTTCTTTTTGAAAAATGATTTCCCAATTGAATCCGCACTGTTCTTCACTGCAGGGTACACCGTGAAGCCAATCACCTGCAACAATACCACAAATCCCTCGTTTGCACAACGTTCCCCTTCATTTTGAGCATGCAAGCCAGACAGAATGTGCCACATACCTTCGGGTCCATTATTGCATGCTGATTCAATGATAGCACAACCTCTTCCATGTCACTCAATTGTACATGAAGCTGTGGATTAATATGGAATGTATCTAGAAAAAAATAAACACATTGAGCTCCATTAATAACCTGGAACCATTAAATCGGTTAACCACACCAAAGTACACAAATCATTACCGGCATTGTTACGGCAACCACCTGCAGTAACACCGCGCATCCAGGAACCTGTGAACACATAAAAAACAATGTATTACTATCTTCCTGGTACAGATACAAGATCAATCCTTGTTACTATTATTATCCTCTAACATCCTTGAAGCAAATTCAGTCAGCACCATCATAAAATCAGTAGAGCAGAAAAAAATAGATAAGTTGATTAACCATTACCACACAAAGGAACAATAATGATGGAAGCAAGCAGTGGTGGTGGTAAACCTAATTTAATTTTGACTCCTTTCCATTCTTCTGAAGTCAAGTACAATAATTCTCAACAACTCAGGCGTACATAATTAACTGCACTTGAGAATATTTTAATACGAGATCTGTCAATACCATGTTAAATTCCTTTACCTTGGTATTGTCGAACATTCCAAGGAGTTCTGCCCCGCAGTGTAACCTCATCTTTGCTTGTTTCCTCGTCCAAATGAATCACCTCCATATGTGTAAATGTCTTGAGGAAATCTCCGTATGGCATCCTGAAAAAATATAGAACATTCATAAATCCTTTATCCCACTCCATTC
>JAQFYD010000066.1:0-34267 GCA_034694225.1 Bourletiella hortensis | reverse complement strand
GAGCTACTCTTTCGCCAAGTTTCAGCCACCTGCTATTCGTACGAAACCGAAGGAGTTAGGGAACGTGTGTTGCAGAACTTACGGTTAACCCTGTAATCACTTGTCCGAATTTACTCAAAACAAACGAATTCTCAGGTGGTGACGTCACCGATAGCTGTGCTGACAGTCGTGTACCACCTTTGGACTTCAATTTACCTGGCTGCCACCCCACATGAACATGTCATGGTAGGAATATTAATGAAAATTCATGGTTTCGTACGCATGGGACTGCTGCTTGCCATTTACAGTGTTGTGATATTCAAAAGAAGAGAGACAGCAGAACTGTTAACCGCTTTGAACGGGTTGGACAGAAACTCCTTCGCATCACGTGGGCTGTCTGATAATGCTTTCCAGGTAAAATATACAAACCTACCGCTGCGAAATTGCCATCAAGTTGTTGGCTTATTTCAAGTGCCGTTCTTACTGTTCAAGGTATTTTCCTCCGTGTTTTGCGTAACATACGTTCTGATGGCTCTTCACTGCGCATTATTCGAGGGACGCCCGATAGCCGTGGATCGTTGTTCGCACTTTATTGGCGGGATTGCGCAACAAGAGCTATCGGCAATGTTTCTGGTATTTTCCGGCAAACCTCACAACGTCATTCAAGCCACGGAAGTACATGGAACGGAAGGGGTCCTTATTGACCTGCTTTTCTTCCTCATGAGGCTGTACCACGATTTGCTTTGGAGGATGTCTTGTGCATTGATGACATTATGGGCCCTGCTCTTTTGTATCTTCTTTCGTAATGCAATCGAACCACCAGCTGCTTCAGAAGAGACTTCAATTTGTGAGGTAAACAGCTACTACATTAGTCCCGCAACCATCCGAAAGCGAACGAAAAATCTTAAATCTTAATCTTAAAATCTTAATCTCCTCAGAAAATGCAAAAATTCAGCGAACTGACATTGATGTTGGATCATTTCAACCGAGTCTACGGCTGGGTCACATTTTTCTTTGTACCCGTCATTGCCCTATACTATTCGGTGGAGTTGGTCATGATTGGGGAAAGATCCGCAGATGCAGATCATCTACAGGGGAAGATTGCCTACTGGTTAGGCGGATTAAACGATGCCATTTACATGGTGGCTTCAGCTGCAGTAAACGTCTCTGTAAGTCACATCATTAAATTCAAAAGTTTGCACGGTCTATCACAACGCAATTTTCATATTGACAGGCAGCGACCATAGTGGGCAGTTTCAAAGAACTACACCACCACAATACTGTTTCTATCTGGAACCCAAAATCAGAGCAACTTACGCGACGACTGATGCTTATTTTGCATCAAATTCAAACCCACAGGGTGGGAATTACGGGAGCCGGGCTTTTCACGGTGACATTCGGCTTTGTCGTGACGGTACTATAAGCTATTTCAGTGTCATGTGTGTTCGAAAATACATAGTGGTCCTTTCGTACTTCTACAAACACAGGTTCTGGGCTTCATGGGTACGTATGGTGTGCTCGTAATGCAAGCCAGCTCGGGAAAGTCGGCTTGAATGATGTTTTTGTCCGCGCTGCGCAATAGAACCACAAGCACGGTTCTTGACAAGGGCTTCAATGTTAAGAAATGGCGTTTCTGCGTCCACACCGGCACGTTCTTCCAAGAACTAATGAAAATATGATGCAAAGGAAGCACCACCATACCATGTGCTTTTAAGATTGGCTGCTACACATTTTAGTATTGGCGGCATGTATTCTTGGATCCCTATTTAAAATTCCCCTTCACCTCCGCTATGCTTTTTACAGCATATGACAAATTTCTATCTACATAATGTTAGCAGTCCTATGTACGCCTTATCTTAGGATAAACTTCTAGAATTAATTTCCTATGTCCGTGACACCTTATAAGATTTCTCCGTGCTAAACGGGATGGGATGTTCGGCTCATAGGATCCGAGCGCCAATATCCCATATCTGCTAAAATCCGTCATGGAGGAAAGCACGCCACTGTTTACTCCGCCAGTGGCCGAGCCAGAGGGGTTGCCGTGATTGATTCCTTTCGATGTTTATGCCCTGAAAATAAGCATTTGGGAGGAAACACAAGGACATGTTTGTCCTTTACTTCTCAGTTTCTCCGAAACCAATAAAATCTCTCAACGGAGATACGTATGAAATAATTTACCTGTATAATAGCAGAATTACAGACTCCAGCTCCAACCGAAACTGATTTAGAGCTCCAGAACAGAAAAAGAGTCGTCGTTTTAAGTTCACATCTAGCAAAGTGTCTGTGCACTTCTGCTTGTGGCCAAGGTGAAGCTGTGTGCATCGGACGGAATCAAAATTAAAGCTTGTTGTACAAGACTCTGCTATCAGCTTGGCCATAGCTCTGAACCAGAGCTTGGATACTTCTTGCGATGTTGTAATTAAACGCGCAGAAGACTTAATTATGAAACGACGCTTAAATTGTGACATCCTTGGCAATTGGCACCGTGACTGAGTTGCAGGTAATTTGAAATAGCACTCAAGTAATAAAAATCACCGTGCAAATTCTCCCCTTGTGCACTCGGGTCTTCTAATTAAACCCAACCTGTCCGCTGGAGAGTCCTGTCCTCAGCTTTCAAATTCTTAAAATTTTCATCCGTTCTGCATAAAACTTAAGTTCAGTTTCCATTTATGCTACGTAAACAGATTGCCGGCTCAATCCATTCCACAGTGGGCTTCAAATCTGGATTTCCACGCCGTTCTATGGCTCGCGAACCACTCGCCGCAGCGACCCAAAATTTTTCGCATAGGGGCTCCTGGACAGGGGCTACACGGCATAATTCATGGTTTGGTCGTAGGTTCCCGTGTTGTTTGTATACACCGTCATAAACACCGCCATGGCAACATTTCATTTGCCAGATCTACCGGTAATGACGTTGTAACGCTAGCATTAGACAGTAAGGTGTTTGTCTACACTCGAACGATGTTATGGGTTAACAGGTGGCCATATCTCCATAGCAACCCACTTGCTTCTGATTTCTGTGCCTGTGAGTCCTATAGAATGTGCTGGTATCGAGCGAAAATACAACGAACGGATATTTCTTATGTGGCCCGTGTCTGCTAAACTATTTTGCGGTAATTTCAGTACAATTTTCCACAAAGGATAGAAAAATTATGAAATTCACTAAAGAATTGGAGTTTTGAGGCCAGGTCTCTCGCTATTAACTATTTCCCCCTACTTTGTTCGCACAGCTCCACAGTAAATGCTTGAATTTTATTATTGTTCAGTTGAAAAGCAATGACCTGCCATTGCCAGGCCGCAACTGCTAGCCGTCCAAGCATACCCATAAATCACATTTCCTCCACGTAGCAGAGCCAACAGCCGAGCCAGCACTGGTACGACCTAGCCAGATCTGAGATCAGGGGCATCTTTACTGCTGTTTTGTATACAGCACCGCACATGCCCCCATTAGCAGGGGAGCTTGACTGCAATCAGGCCTTGTGGCGTGCGTACTCATAGACGTCGGGGCCCTATGCTGTGCCTACGCTTAGGATCTTCAGAAATAATTTCCTATACGCATTCCCATACGGTCTCGTATCTGATATCGTCGACTGGTCCTATAACGAAATTCTATGCGCTCCGCGTATAGGACGCGTATGGGAAGTGAACAGCCGGAAATCCAGTGGACGCACCTGTGCTTGATGCAAGGTACGTAGTGTCAGTAGTTGAATTTACTGTCAAAAGTGGCAGTAGGATGGTGAACATAGGCTAAAAAATTTGGAATTCATATTGATTGGCCCCCTTTGAATGGCCTCCAATTGTGGCCCCGACCTTTATCATTTCGAGCTTGATTTACCCCCAGCCCTTATTAGAAACCAGGCAGTATTGGACCGGCCACTAAGAGCTTTTACAGTTGGTAGCAATAGTATTGAATATACGCGCTGCTGCATGACACCTGGTGCTATTGCTCGCAAGCTGTAAGACATGGCCAACCGAGGCCGCGGCATATTAGCCTTTAACGGCTAATAGTAAAGGATTATATGCACACTACCGTCTGCAACGTACAGTTCGTTCCTGTGCTACTCTTCAAGGCTAATTGATGACGCAATACGTTAGTCGGAAACGGTCTTACCACTTGAATAACTCGTATAACTGGAATAACTTGAGTACGTAACTTGTATCAGTAGTGATACAAAAATCTACGCCTATACATGTCCATTTTCCCTACAAATGCCAGTGGCCTTCCTAAATGTGGACCCACTTCATTCAGAGCCATCCTTCATTTTGGCAAAAAATTCTAAACGTTTATGTCCACAAGGTGCTCTACCACAACGGAGCAGCAATACAATGGACTGCTGTTTTCCAATCGCCTGGCCGTGTTTATCGACGTCGTCATTCGGGAAGTTTACATGCTAGTTTGCTATTTCCGTGAAGCAGTGCAAAATTTCTTCCAAGTGCCACTAGGTAGCTCCACGGGTATGTACGACGGCACTGGCAGTATACCTTCTGTATAATTTAATACTTCGAACTTCAGAATAACATCAGTAGCTGCACCCTGTATGGATGTCCATAAATAAGTGGCAGCAGCTGCAGAAAGCGTGTAAGCAGTGATTCGCATGCTGCACTCCCTTTCTCATATGCATTGCATTTTGCTAACAGCCTCGTTCAGACCTGCATAGTCAGAAAGCTGAGTTGAAGCCAAGCGTGCTCAGCATGTACGTACAATACGCCTATGCTTTTCATAAAAAACCTTGAATTGCTAATGACGTGCAGTAAATACGAACGAACAAGTTACATGTCCTATCGCCATTTCCACGAACCATCCCGCCAGTACTGCTGCTTTCATCTGAGACAACTCTTTCAGTTGATATAGGAATGCTGGAGGCTTCTGCAAAACCAGTCTTCAGGATCCCAAGACAAAGGAACACGCAGACCAAGGGTCTCATGCTGCCTGAAATTGAAGCAAAACTGCTATAGGGGCGGACATGGACTGAAACGGCAATGTTATTTACCTCAAAGTCTTGCACTTTTGGCCGAAATTCACAAACATTATATATACCACTGAAATGTGACGGAGCTGAAGTTGAAATGGAATGGGAGCGTCTTGCGCAACTTCAATATGTATTACAGTTTTATTATGACAATTATTTCTGTAAATCTTGAATCATCAACGCATGACTCATACGGAACAAGGGGCAGTGCTTTTCGCAAATTTCGACATTCGAGTTCCTGTCCGTGACGTTTTCAGTTGTTTTGGAAGGATTTAAAGCAGAAAAGTTTCTCGACGCAGAACACAATCAAGGCTCCGATCCATGCGGCACACTGAGCTGCAAATACCCAGCGAGTCCCAGAATTATAGAAAGAAATTGCTTTCAAAACTGTGCCAGAGTTTTCCCTCCTGCCAATACTGTGGCCACCACCACCAAACTTGATCCGCTCCCAGCTTTCCCAAAGTCCGTAAATCCCCGAACTTAGCACAATTTTCAGCCGGCCAACAAACGCATTCGTATGTCCTGCATGAAGACCATCCATGAACAGATAGCCATTTGCATCTCCGATTTTCGGCGGCAGTCAAGTACTTGAAATTCAAGAATTTCGTTACCCTTGACCAGTCAAGTAGCTGGTATTGCAAGAGTCAAAATTCTGTCGCCGAAATTTTGGCGAATATTACAAATGGAAAGCTTAAATTGGAAATAGCGGTCCCTTTTCCCCCTATTTTTGCTCCTTAAAGAAAACAGAAATGTTACGAAATCAATTCACAGTTCTTGACTGGCCCCTTCTGAGTTCATGGACATGAAGTCCTCGGAAGAGAAAGTTCACTTAATTTACAAGACCGAATTTTGAGGCTGGTTTGTGAATAGTGAAGGTTCTGCTGGAATAAGTGCACCGGGCTTTCTTATCCATTACTTCATATTTGGATATTTAATTCCGCAGGTTCCAGTCACTCATGCAACCCCAGATCGGCAGGTACTTTGACTTCCAAGCGGCTTACTGCTGTAATGCTTACTCGTCCACTCTCATTTTCATCCACCGGGAATATTTCTTATTCCATAATGATGCAAAATCAACTGCAGTTTCGGAGTTGCTTGCTCGTGAAAGGCATTTGCCGTTTCGATTGCGTAATTTGCTTGACCTTTCGTTTGCCGTCATAACAAGTAACTTTAAATTCTTGCGCTGGCCTCGCTGATCAAGTCAACAGTGCCGAATTTCAAGCCAACACTTTTGCTTGAAAAATCAATGAAATTTTAAATTAATTAAATTAAATTAAATAAATGAAATCTCACTAGCAGCATTTAAACAAAACCAGGTGGCCATAAAACATGAATTTGCATGACTCTTGACTAAATTGCTTGAATCAAGTTACTTGGAATTACTTGAGTACAATGGCGCCTGTGGGTTTGCTTGACTCTTGGCCGTCGTGATCCCTAGTCATGTGGAGCCAAGCTGCACCGGTGGCTCTGACGGCCATGATTGTTTTAATATGCTTAACTGAGGATGGTTCCATGGATTGACCAATCGCCACAGACAATTTCCAAAGCGAGAGTTCTTGCAGTAAATCAAGTAACGGTTTAGCTGATAATGAATGCAAAATGACAACTTTCCAATCCCATGCTTAGCAAATCAAACGGCGCCGTGAGTAGCCAAGCATGCAGGTCAAAAGGGGTAAAATAGATTGCAAAGGAGGTTCGCGGACTGTGTTCGTCACTCATTGTGATAAAATTCAGCGCCGGAGTGGTTCCCATGTAAACCACTTGCTTTAGCTTCATTGTCCCGCCATCCACAGCAAATTTCTCGAGACTTATTTCTGAAAAAGTTGGGTAAAGGTGTTCGGCACGATCTGCAACTGTTCCGTTAAACGGTCCAAGCAGAAATTGCACTGAAGCCAATCCTAAAAATTGTGGTTTCTGGGGATGGAATGGACTGCCATGAACGCCAAGCTGCAGTCCATTAAGTTCCGTCTCGATACCAGAATGGAGCTCCACCAAGCTGAACGTTTTCCCTGCTAACTTGGTCCAGGGCGTCACCACAGTTCTGTTAATCATTACAGCTAAATGGGTACATGTGGATGTAGGCGCTTGAAGGGTTGCAATACCAGCCAACGAAGGTTCCGTTCGTCACACATTTCGGCACGTCTACCTGTAACGTAAAGACATTGGACCAAAATTCGATGTAGCTAGTAGTGAGCCGTTGTAGAAACGGGATAAAGTCGTAGCATTCTGGTACAAAAAGAATTAAAATTTGCTTTTTAATTTCCAACGCTGGAGACTGCAGTCCCACTAAAGGGAAAACCGCCATTAGGCCATTATCTACTTGGTAGGAATTTTCCAGCGTTTCTAAGGCTAGGATGGTCAGCAGGCCACAAACATGCAGAGCTCAATTGCGCGGTGCGTAGTAATTTACGCTATCTTTATGTTTGAACAGCTCCCCTGTTAAAATGAACGGGACTGGTAAACTCGGTAAATGCTCTGAAGGGGTATTGATCAAATGTGGTAGGCATTCAGAAAAATGCGAGACGCTTGGTGCGAAATTCGCGTCGAGTTTCCCTGGTGATTCAGGCAGAGATTTCACGAACGTGTGCATGGGCAGATTTGCCACTGGGAGATGCGTGTGACTGTTTCCACGGTGTGCAGACAGGTGAAAGCACTCAGCCGCAGGAAGTGGTTTGGAATACATTATTTGGAAAACTCTACAGACTTTCTATATCACTTAAGAAGAGAGTGAAGGATTTATTTTGTTCCTTTTGTTTGCCATCATCACGAATAGAAGAAAAACGTACAGTAATGCTGCATGATTGTTCATATTAAAGGCATATGCATAAAAGCTTTGCTTAAGGATTGTTGAGGGCCAAACACCTCGTTCGTGTGTGTACAGAATGTAGTGAACTAAATGGCGTCAGCGGTGCAGAGGTGCACTGTGCAGGGAAGATCGTGGCCATTGGTATACATGGAGACGTCCTTCGCAGCTTTCGAACATGCAAAAAAAGTTAAAAGGAGTCTGAATCGAATTCAGCCAGAATATTATACTGGTGGGCAATCTAACATAAGCTGCTACACTGAAACCTGGGGATGTGACGAAATGTTGACCCATTCCAGGCAACAAGCAATCAACCGATACTGCCTAAACGATTACTTCAGCAAACTTGAGGCTTCGCCATCATCACTTGCTATGCAGCCATTGCCCATTTTAATGACCATCCTATCTTTGGCATTATGTACTACGTAATGTTAATGGACGTGACTCTAGTCTACAACCTCATACACGGAAAGGCATTCAAGACTCCGGATCTATTCAGACAGGCTGTGGATGCGCAGCTGGAGAAACTAAGTACTCAACAGCAACGGGAGAGCAGGAGAGCGGCGAAGCAAAAGCTCTGGCACGGCAATTCAGGTCCATACCATTTACTGGCTTAAAAATCGGTCAGTTCCATAGACTGGAAAGGACATCAACGCCTGTGTTTCTGGATTTTGTCGTATCGAATATTGTGAGCATGTTAGTGGCATTTGAGTAGCACATGTAAGGAAGGTACACGGTCACTAGCGTACTTAGTAGGAACCGCAGGGGACACAGGGGACATGTACCCTGTGCAATTTTAGGCGCAGGGGACACGCAATGCTTTTGTCCCCTGTGGTCCCAGTAGACCTTGATAATATTTCAGTGTAAATTCGCATTAAGTGTGGCAAGAAACAATGTAATTCGGGCCCAAACCTCGCCAAAGCTGAAAAAAGTAGGCGCCTGCGGCGCCATTTATCACTTTAAGTTTGATTTTGGAATGAAAAAAAGCCCCACGCAGCCAAAAATTGCCAAAATTGTAGCCCATTTTTTTAGTTTTGTGGCAAATCATGAACCTTTGTCCCCTGCGCTCTTGAAGCTGTTCCTACGCTACTGTACACGTTACATGTAGGCATAGCACGGTGGTTGCACTTGCGCACGCTATGGCCTGTGAAATGTCCTGCAGTATGCAACCACAGTAAGCAGCATGAGCGATTGTACAGAAGATAACAAGATCCTTGCGTCCACACAGAAACCACCCTTGCCATTAAGCATGCCATCTTCACCGCTTGCACGTGATAGCAGTTCACGCTGCTGAAGAACTAAATGAACTGCTGAACCTCCATGACCTTTGACAAGGACTTCCATAACAAAGTTTCCCTGCCAATATTCCGCCGTCTAGAAAATCAAAATAATAACTATTGGCCCATAAAAACACGAAGCAACTTCACAAAACCCAATTTCCAACGCCTACGTTACCGCAACGCTTGCAGCACTTCAGCCGACCACTGATTCCACCTTTGCCAATACAAAGCAATTGAGTGGTAGGACGGATCCATTGCTTCAAACCTACATTGCCACTACCCACGTCTCTAGAAACGTTGTTACATTGATGGCGATTACTAATGATTTCAAGAATTCTAGTTGCTCGTTGTTTCTCAGGTGTGCCAGATCGTTTAGAAGAGTTAGCAATGCTGCGTGCATGATTGGTGGCCCGCACACCATGAAACTAACCTTGAAAACTAGCGATTCTTGGACAAAAAGCTTGCTGTATGGCCTTCAGGTTTTGCTGGCATCACAGCTGCCGTCTAACAACTCGTTGAATACCTTGACCAGTAGATTTCCGTTTCATCAGCAGATTGAAATGATGACGGCATGAAGTAGCAGCGGAGCCATTAGGGCGCTGAATTGTGTGGGCAGATGGGCCAACCCGATTTCATCCAGTCCGAACATCAACAACCAAAAAAATGGGCTCAGCCCGTGGACGAAATGAATCAAGATGAGGGAATAAATGGCTAGCCAAACGATGTATTTCCGTCACTTAAATTTTCTCAGCTCCTAACTTTTCCTGTTCATTTCAAAGGGAAAGATGTATATTGATGAGTAGAAGCTGATGATTCGGAACAGTAAATCTCCCTTTCCAGGATGACTTTTTTGTATTTCTGATGTCTGATGGTTATAGTTTTGCGAGTTTCTTGTGTAGTGCGATCTCAGGGTATTGATCTGCTCGGGCAGTTTTGACAGACCTATCAGATGCCGACGGTGTCGGTAGTAATTAATGACCCACGTGTCGAGAAATACGATCAGTAAAATGTTATGCTATGACAGCTAACGAAAGCTCAATGGCAGCTGTGCCACTGTTAGTGATCATCGCTCAAGCAAAGGCTTATATGGCTAGGAACTTTCGATCCGAACTTCCTTGTTCAGCAATCGTAACATTTGTCTTGCAACCAGTGGCGGTCGCTGAAAATATTTTTGGGGGGTTCTTCGTGTATCACACGGGTTGGACACCATGTTAAATCTCAGATTAATTTTTAATATGAAGCTAAATTGGTTATAGGAAGGGCCTGGCGCCATTTTGGAGTTTGACACCAACGTTTCCACCGGATTGGCAATTTGGTGCTATTGTCTATTTTTGACTATTTTTGAATGTCTGCACTCAATTGGTATTGTTACGAATCAGTAGTTTGCTTCAAGGCAGCATCCTCATTAAAGGATTGCATAGGATTGGGCCCAAAGTTTCGAATGTTAGCAGCTGAAGGTCAGAATGTTCTGCACTTACGGGGTGTGAGTTCTCCTACCTCAACCCACGGGTGCACATGCGGGCAAAGTTCGTTCCTATGCTACTGTTCAGCATGCCATAAAACTATACGCTCACCTTAACCTTTATTTAATTTGCGGTGTCACAGACATCAGCGCGGGTCCTGAAACCTTAACTATCCTCTTTAAAGGTGTGTACGCTTTAGCAAATGGATGGCATAATGAACACTTTGTTCGTTAATGCCCGGTTGAATTAAATTGGCGCTCCTTGAACGTACTTGTGCTACTTGGCTGGTTGTTACGCATGGATGCATTAATTTTCAATAGGCAGTGAAACCCAAGAGCTTTAACTTGTTTTACCTTGAGCACTCACAGTTGCAACTGCAAATTG
This sequence comes from Bourletiella hortensis, assembly GCA_034694225.1. Lineage (NCBI taxonomy): Eukaryota > Metazoa > Arthropoda > Collembola > Symphypleona > Bourletiellidae > Bourletiella > Bourletiella hortensis. Next base: position 23,388 of record JAQFYD010000066.1, on the reverse strand, counting down.
CAAGTCCATCCTTATCAATATGTAATTCTTCAAATTCATTGCCAAGTTTCAGTTGAATGTGCGTCAACTCGAAAAAATATTGTAGAAATCATAAGTAATTGCGCACGAAGTGCTCCAAAGCCTGGACGTGCGGAGCTAAATTTGTCCACGGATTCACTTAAATTGAGAAAAGTAAAGTATTTCAGGCGTCCCTTTCACCAAAGCAGTAGCTCCTGCCCGGCTCTGGGGGGTTCTTGAGAACCGCAAGAACCGTCGAGCGACCGCCACTGCTTGCAACCTTGCTCATCATCATAAAAATGCCGAGGCTCGCTTAACAGTGCCTTCGTTGACACATCCGCCACCGTGCCATAATGAGCCGACAGAATCTACGTTTTCCTGCATTATCGCTATGGGTTACTTCGTATTACCACAAACCATTTCGTAAACACTTGAATTCTTTTAAAATTTGAAATAGTTGAAACTTGGTGTAGCTCATGCCACTCATTATAGGTCCTATGTATGAGTATGAGCAAAGTTGCAGCTCGCTTTATATATATTCCGTCCAAGACTCTGCAAATCTTTCAAAATGGTTCGACCGATCAGATCCGTTGGAAGGCCACGCAACGCAACCAAGAAAGGGGGTAAGCGTGCTAATGCTGGAAAAAAGAAAGGGCCTATTGATCAGCTCGGAAAACGAGGAATAGAAGAGCGAGTTCTTAAAGCAAAACGGATGATGGAAGCTTGGGATGAATGGCCAATCATTAGAGCAGCTTTTGTGTCCCTCGTCAAACAAAAGTTATGCACGGAAGCTGGAGATTGTGTAGAAATGTGCACAGTTTCAAACGAAATAGCTAAAGCGCAGAAAATGAAGCTCGACGCGAAGGTGCCAGGGGAGGTTTCTCCACAAGAAGCGCTGGCAATCGTTCTACATTTGTTTCTAACAAAATTTCAATATTCAGAAGTTTCCGTTATGATAAACGAGGCCTCGCGACTCAAACTCATGCCTTGTTATGATAAAGTGCGCTTGTGCAAAGCTTTATGCAGGCCTGATGATGGTATACAAATATTTGAACACAAGGCATCCGTAAAAGTTCAAAGCATCTTCAATCATACAGTGAGACGAATAATAGAAGCATACGGAGCTGAAATTGATGCGCAACTGCCTTCAGAATCTTTATTAATTGATCATCCCTGTCATTTTATTGCAACCTATGGAATGGACGCCGCCACAGGCCAAAGAGAATACAAACAACCTTTTGACGACCCCGACAACTACTACAAATCAGATGCAAGTCTTTTTGCTGTGGTTTTGAACCCGCTCTTAATAAAAACGGCTCAGGGAAACAAGATTTGGGCTAATGCAGTCCCTCAGTCACCAAAGAATGTCCGCCCAATTCTTATTGAATTCCAAAAGGAATCCCTCAACTATGTGATTAGGTGCGCATTTTTTTAATCGGACTAAACATGCGCAGATTCGACTAACAAATATGAATTTCAGCATCCATAAAGCGATAACAGCTGAGCTGCGGGCTTTGCAGCCCGTTTCGGTTGTTACACCTGCTGGGCACTCACTTAAAGTATCAGGCGCATTTCACCTGACGCTAATTGATGGTAAAATTTTTAATATTTTGACAAAAACGAATTCCAACCAATGTCCGACCTGCAAAGCGCCACCTGAGAAACTTGGCGATCCTGCATACATTGGAACGAGAACTTTCGCTCCTAAAGGAGCAGGCCTAAAGTACGGATTGCAACCAATGCATGCTTACATTAAAGTGTTCATGCAGCTGTTCAAATTGGCATGCTACAAGCCGGTGCAGAAGCTAAAGGAGCGCACCCAACGGCCAGTCCCAAGGGCCAAAGCCAAGGAATTGAGAGCAAAAAGGAAAAAAGAAATTCAGGATGCTTACTTGCCATTTGGCTTGAGGATAGACTTTCCGGCGCAGTTCGGAAGTGGAAACACCTTAGATGGAAATACTTGCAGGCGCGTTTTTGCGGATCCCGAATTTTTGGCAAAGACACTTGATCTAGATGTGGACATTGTTCGCCGATTTCGGTACGACACATGAACGATTGCTTTGTTTAAACGTAATGCTTAAAATGTATATGCTTTGCTTTTCAGGATCGTACTTATATGCATTAACAACACAAGGTATAAGTTGAATGTTCCCGAGTACGAAGCATACTGTCACCGACTATTCAGAGACTATCACAATAGGTACAACTACTACAAAATGAGCCCAAGCGTTCACAAGGTCGGTAGGCAGTTTTACATAAAATCACTTGTTCTGTAAACAACTGACTAACTTTTCCCTTAACTTCGAAGATTCTGATCCATGGTGGACAAGTTCAGGCACAGTTGGACATCGCAGTCGGAGCGGCTGGCGAAGGTGCTGCAGAAGCAAAGCATAGGGAGCGCAAACGAACAAGGGACAAAAATACAAGGAAGACAAATCGACGCGACCATATGACTGATGTACTTTTTAGGGAAATGGACTCTTCCGATCCTGTTATAGCAAAGCGTATCTTAGAAAGAAGCGCATGCTTTAGAAAGAAAGAATGCGAGGCTCTCGCCTTATTACCAGATGAAGCTCGCAAGGTTCTTGTAATTGACACCTCTGACAGCCCAAGCGTGAACCAGTCTGTTGCAGGAAGCAACGGTTCATCTGTCAGTTTCGTAGCAGAAGTTGATAATGCTGTTCCTGGGCCTTCTAGGAATTGTAGGATCGTTGGCCAACCCATCCCTGACGGAAACACGAGTGCGCAAACTGAATCGCACGACGTTCAACATGCTGAAGATGATCCTGAGTATGCGGATGCTGACTATCAAGATAAAGACTATGGAACAGACTACGACGAGGATGATGATGAAGACGATAACATGGAAGTTGATTAGAATTAGCCGCGTTTTAGTAGCAATTGTTACCCAATTTAGTTTTAACCCAGTTGTTACCTTTTAGGACATTGCTGATGAGTATCATGTACGTTTATCTTGGCTGCAATGTTCAGTATGCAAATTGTTGTAGGTTTATGGTGAGTAGCGGGGTACATACTGTTCTTAGTGTTCGGGACAACGATGGATAAACGTAGAAATATTTTTATCATTTTGTATGACATTGCTGCTGCAAACATTAAAAACTGAGTGAGGAACATCTAGTGGTTTGCAGTTAGTCTACAACTTTCAACGTGTTGACGGCTATATCTCGCGGACTCTGAACACGATTAGGTTATGGTATCGTTCTTTGTGTATGAAACTGCGGTCAACCTGTCTCTGAGCAAGTTAAGGCATGCAGGGAGCTCCAAGCAGGCACGGTGTTACTGTCTAATAAGAACGTAGCAGGAAATACCCTCCGTATTGTAATCCTAAGATTATGCGGTGATCTCGTGTAACGTAAATCAAATGGACTGACACTTTGGCGATCTTCCGTGTTACTTCTCCCTACATATAGCACTCATGGTCAATGTAGACTTCAGAGCGTCCTCAGTTTTCAGTTCATCTGAACCGTTATTGTTACTTCAGGTGGAATCTCAAAGCTTTCAAGGAAGATATTGTTGGAAGAAAGTTATTTAAATGTAAGTCCAAAGAAATCGTATCCAGCTTAACCGACGCATTCTTACTGTGTTGGGTGCTATAAATGTTCTGCCTTTCTCCTTCGAGCTCCATGGAAAACGCATGAATGGACGCGCATCATGGCTACGTTCTACATGCTGGAAATTCCAACTTTTTCTATCCATCTTGTACACATTTTTACGTCAACGTCAGACTTATGATAAGTGTTTGTGGTGGAATTGACGAAATTGAACATCATCAGCTAGGGATACACCTTACGCGTGCAATGCTGTCGGCGAACTTCTCATATTGGGCGTACCAAATTTTTGTGGTTTACCTCGGTGAGCACATGATACTGTATGGGTTTGCACAGTTGAACCCGGGCGAGCCTTTGATGGTGTTACACTATTTAATCCATTCGTAAATTATCTAACCAAAATTTTCCTTGTAATATTATCGAAGCGACCGGTGGATACATCAAAGGAGAGCATTTTGCAGGAAAGGCTGATAGCAGCCGTCCCCTGTACAACTTACTTCTTCAGTCCTTTCCTTGCCGCATTTTTCTTGTGGGACTAGACCCCTGCGCGGTTCAAATTTTCTTAACAGGTTAACCAGCCATCGGTTAAGCCTTTAACCGGGTTAACCGCGGTTAACCATGGCCAAACCTTAACTATTACAGGAATTAAGCACAATGTGCGGGACTTAAACTAGTGTTCGCAACATGCAACTTTCGGGAATTCTGTACCAGATACGTAATAAACCTGTCCCACACATGTGGATACATTTGTAAGTAGTATTCACAAGCAACCCGTGCCTTTAAGGCGGCGTAGTACTGTTCCATGCATTAATTAACCCGTGTACCGGCTTAACCACTGTCAAGGTGGCTAAAACCCTCAAACGAATATGACGGCTATGGCAGGAAACACTATGGCCCAACAATTTTAGGTAAGATAAAGAAATACGTGCAATCCTTACCCATCTTTACCTGTAGTACTGGAAAGCAAGTACGATGGCGAAATAACCGCAGTAATAATTGTTATTACAGTTCATCGATCTAAGTGCCTGCAGGATACGTCCCTGCTTACAAAGCGGCTACAAGGCGGTGCGAAAGCCCTTGCAAGAGGACCCTTGAGCCAAAATACAATGAGATAGGGCTTTAGACCCGGAATTAGAGCGAAAACCATTGAAAAATGTCTAATTTTTCTGGTCTTAACCGTGGTTAACTGCGGTTAGCCATAACCACGGTTAAGCCTCCTTAACCGGTTAACCGAATGTTGACCCCATTGAAGCGTCTCGGTTAAGGTGACGGAGGTCAAATATAAGGTCAAACCCAACGAAATCAGTCACACAACAAATTTGGTTAACCGGCAGCGGTTAAGCCCAAACAGTTAACCACGCAGGGGTGTATGTGGGACACTTCAGCAGAGCAGTTTATATCTTGAATTTTGCCGGTCGCAGCGCAGGAGTGCCGTTCTGAAGCTACTTGCAGCAGCCTATGAGTTCCATTTGGTCCTCGTGTTGATGTCAGTTGGCCATTTCGGGGTGTTCCATCGTGTCGCCTTTCTAAGGGTCGTTGAGAGGACGCTACGAAACGCTGCTGCAAATCTGGACTAAGTTTTCCGGCTTTTCTGGTGTTTTTTCGTCTTAAACATGAAGTTCAATTTGCGGTAAGCAACCAGACCACCTTGTCAATTTCCGTCACCATAAGTCCGTTCATTACCACATGTTCAAACGAACAACACAGCCAGCATTTCAACTTCTAGAGTTATATTTGCCCACACCTTGGTGCCTGTTGGCAGGCATTGTAGGGATGTACTTTCTCGTCCGACTTTTCTATCTTCAGCTACTAGTAACTCTCATGTTTATCGTTCTTCTTTTCTATGTAATCACCTTTTATTCCGTCATTTGGAGAAACGTATATGTCATAACCCATACGGTGGATGAACTGAGAAAATTTTAATTCTGAACAGCCAAAAGAGACAGAGGTGTATTGCTCGAAGCTTTATTAAATCCGTTCCATGCGTGGCTGTGAAAGTTGGGAGTTTTCAGAACATGGAGAGGGATTCAACGCTATTATTTTTAGATTTTGTTGGAAGGAATACGTCTGGCGTGCTGATTAGCTTCTGATCATATATTTTTCAACGATTTGATGAGTGTGCGCTGTCCCATCTTGTCCATGTTATAAGGATAGCAAACACACGTGGAAAACAAAAAGCTAGTTATCTACTGTTGTGGTTCGTTGAGCGTAGATGAACTAGTTGGAAAGAGAAAGCAGAGCATGCAGGGAATGCAACTGTAGCAATTTTTCTCCAGGTAATTCGCTAATAATGAGACTTATTTGGATCCATAAAACACAGCAAAATATCTCCATGGAGTTAAGGCTTGCATATAAGCTTAGCACATTCACTGATGCCCCTCAAGGCCTTCACTGTTTTCGTCCCGTCTTTGTGAAACTGCATGCTGGTCGCAATTTTCGATACTTTCTCTTCGCTATCTTCAAATTTTTATGCATCATTCTAGACGACAAAATCGCGAGATAAATCGGAATAAAATACCCATTAATATCTATCAAGTCCTGTGTACAATTTTACATACCATCAAACCCATATTTTTCGACAAGCAGGCGCAACCGCAGTGGAAAACCATCATCGTAAATTTTTTTGCGATTTGGCTGTTCAAACGCCTTTTACAGCCTTATTCTTAACCACAGCTTGTGCCTACAGGGAGGCCTTAAGCCCCCAAGCCCCCTTGGGTACGCCTCTGGGTTAAGATAATCAAACAGGGCGCAACCACGCGGTGACATGAAACCTTCAACGAAGCTCCAGAAATGGCTGTCATAATCGATACAGCATTTGTCCCACCGGCAATCACGTCATCGATAAAATTAGCACGCGATTCTGTCAGAAGGAAATCTGTTCGTACCGCAGTTAGTCCTAGGAAGGAGGCTAAAGGACCACAACTCTGAATAATCGAACTTGAAGGGGCGAGAATTTTCATGTGCGAAGTTGAATGCGTCTCTGACCGTAACCCATTAGATGAACTGGTACTGTACCGCGCGAGATGGAACCACTTAGAAGATGGAGTACAAATTTTCACACCGGAAATGATGCATTAAAGCGCTTAGTTCATTACAATTTTGTAAACTACACTGAACAGCTGGAATAGCTATAAGTAAGAAGTCAATTGTTGAGGTCTTCAGGATTATTTTTTGAACTAATGTTGTTATGGAAATGACCATTTTCATTGGAATTACATTTCATTTACTTAAGGTCTAATAAATCCTTGTTGTCTGCAACCTTGATTATGTAGTTGTATTTGATTGTGACAGTAGCTGGTGCATTTGGATGATTATTTATTTGAGGATAAAGAATTATAATAATTAATTGAGCTAGCTTTGAATGCATGAAATGTGAGGTCGAGGTGACGTGGAGGGGAAATGTTCACTGGGCGTCTAGAACCGACGTCAAGTAGACGGAGTTTATAGTCGTGGTGAGGCAACGATCGCGTGGACGTTTTTACGTTACTGTGACTATACAGTCGACGTCTATGTGACTAGGAGACGTTGTTTAGAGACGTCGACTGGACGTAAATGTGACTAAAACTGTCTGGGTGGGTATGGTATACGGCTAGGCTTTCGACTATAAATTACTCTGTTGGATGCAGAAAACGTGACAGTAAAGCAGCGGGAATGCCGCAACAAGTCAGTACGGTAACGAGTTTTGTGAAAACTTGAATAAGCGGGCTGTTCCTGGCTTCTCTGTGGCTGCGCTGTGCTGCCAGACCAAGGCTGGCCGCGCGGTCCGCCTCCATGCAGTTAACCCAACATCACGCGCTTGCAAACTCCACTGCTGCCGTTCAGGCTAGACCTTTTCTTCCAATCCTGTCAATTCTGTATCAGTGGGTAAAGGCCTGGTTAGGATTGTATCACTAAAGGGTTCCACCTGCCTCTTCGTTGACTGTTTAAAGCCAAAATGATGAAAGATTATTTTTATGAGCGTGTAGTAAGCATACTTTCTAATGGTGGTAAACTACCTTAACTTTTCTGTCTTTACCGGCAAGTCATGCGAAACTTTCTGCAAAATACAATCTGAAGCCGACCCACGCAGTAGCAGAAGGACATCGAGCAAAAGCTGCCTGCAAATTCAGGCAGGAAGGATATGACGCGTTTCCCCGAGCCACAGCCGTGCGTTTCCGCCCCCAAATTCAGAGTCCCATAAACTCAGCTTACAGTTGCCACAGCAGGCAATGTTTTAATTTTATCATCGTGCACAATTCCATCAAGATTTACCCGAAGAAATCTCCCTTAGGTGAATTGCTTATACACTGACCTTCTTCAGGTTGTTGCACAGGAACTTAGTCACGGCTGGACTACAGACGAAGCTTTTGACTGTGGAATAGGGACCCAACACACCAAACATGGTGCCAGGGTAATCTGCACTACAGATTCTACAGTAGCTGCTGCAATAGCAGTAACTCCTACGGTCCTAAAAGACTTACAAATCTAGCCGTGGCGTGAAAACGATAAAACTGGAGAATCGCGATAACTATGATCCAAAGTCTCCATTTTTTGCAACTATTTTTGGGTTCAAGCATCAGCTTTAAGATCTGTGTTCACATACTGTGTAGACCGACAAGACGTGGACTTTACCAAGTATACAAAGCAATGCAGATACAGCCAGTGCTGTTTTTGGGAAAGCATTATGATTGTGTTCCTTGTGCCGTGCAACGAAGACGCGACTGTCAGTAGCACACAGGCAAAATATCAGAAACCGATTTGATCACTTAGCACGCGACGCGATGGACGCAACAGAGTTATACCAGAAATCAATGAGACGACCAGGGTACTACTTACTTCAATGCGCTCGTGGAATAAAACTTGCAGATAAGAGTGGGATTGCACAAAAAGTAGTTGACATCCTTTGTTTAATATCAATTTTGTGTCTCCACATGATAGGCCTATCAGATTTGCTTACTTTATTCGAACGCTCGGAGGCCTGAGAATGGAATCTGTTTAGACGGAGTTGTCTCAAGAAAATCTGGGATTCCTTTGCTTGAAATGGTTTGCAATATTCATGCACTAAAGCAGACTAGCAGGCGCTGCCATGCTGAACAGTTCTCTTGCTGTTCATGCTCATGCCTGAGTGTCACAAGTTTACTCATGCCTTCGCCGTTTCTTGTCAAGGCCTACCTAATGGTAATTTTTGAGGTCGTGCTGTCTGTGTTAACAACATTTTTTGCCGGGGCTTGGGTGCGTGTGCACAAAGATGCTGCGTGCATGCTTCACGGAAGTTAGTGTCTACTTACTGGTTTAGTGAATGGTTGAGCGATTGGTTGAGTGAATGGCCGATTTGTTGATAGAATGGTTGAGAGATTTGTTGAGTCCGTGGTTGAGCGAATGATTGATCGAATGGTTTAGCGAATGGTTGAGCGAATGATTGAGCGATTGGTTGATTAAATGGTTGAGCGAATGGTTGTGCGATTGGTTGAGCAAATGGTTGAGCGAAGGATTGAGCGATTGGTTGTGCGATAGGTTGAGTAAATGGTTGTGCGATTGGTTGAGTGATTGGTTGAGCGAATGGTTGAGCGATTGGTTGTGCCATTGGTTGAGCGAATGGTTGAGCGATTGGTTGTGCCATTGGTTGAGTGAATGGTTGTGCGATTGGTTGAGCGAATGGTTGAGCGAAGGATTGAGCGATGGGTTGTGCGATTGGTTGAGTAAATAGTTGTGCGATTGGTTGAGTGATTCGTTGAGCGATTGGTTGTGCGATTGGTTGAGTGAATGGTTGAGCGAAAGATTGAGCGAATGGTTGAGTGAAAGATAGAACGAATGGTTGAGCGAAGGATTGAACGAATGGTCGAGCGAAGGATTGAGCGAATGGCTGAGCAAGTGGGGACACGGCCAAGAATACCTGTTACTACAGACTGGAGGACGCTCCCTGGTGACAACACGAGGGACATTGAAAAACTAATGAAACTCGTCAGCTACATTTCAGATGGTTGGGAAGAGGAGGATGGTTGGCGCCATAGTTTTGCAAAGTCTATACGCAGTAGTATTGGGGACGGCATGTTGTCACGCAGAACGTCGTGGAGTAGTAGAATCCTCTGATTGGCCGGGGTAGCTCTCGGAACCAAGATCCTGTAGTTGAAGATGATCGTGTATTGGGCTATTTACGAAGCAGGTCCTAGTCCATGTTGACTGAAACGAAAGTCGGCGAAGTTAGATTTACAATAATGGACGGAAGGCCATCCGTAGAATCACAGCAGCAACGAGATATTAAGCACCGATCCTACTGAGAGGAAATTCTTTGAGGCGCGGGTGGAAAGTTTTCAACAACTGGATTCATCTGTCAATGTTTTACAAAATTCGACTGGATGACATCCATCAGCTAAAGTATTTCTGCGCTAGTAGAAACGATAGCATAAAGACACTTGATTTCCTATTTGAAGAAATGAAAATCAAGGATGGTACTGACTTTGCGAGTAATGTAGGAAGCCTGCCTTTCAGCGTTTCACGTAATGGCTTCTGTGTAACAAAAATTTTAAATGAAGATTTGACTGTTTCGTATTCAGTTTTTTTCACAGACATTCAACTAGTTCCTCACACGTAGATTTACGAAATTGGGCTGGACAGCGGGTACCATAGAAAATGTTCATGAAGCTCAACTTGTCATGCTATGATATTCGTATGAACTTGCGATTAGAATTTATAGTTTCCGTCTCCCTTTTGCAGCCAGCATGCCAGACAGACTTTGCTCCGTAAATATACATTTAATATTTTGAAAACAATGCATTGCAACGAACAGACTTAGTGTGGGTCATTACAGCAAATTCCATCAATGCCGCCAGGCAATATAAACTTTGTTACCCTCCCTTGTTCCCTAAAAATTTCAGGCAAGTAGAGTGCACATTCACTCCAAAATTTACAAACTCCTGTACCACAGCCATCATCGTCATGGCGCTGTTGTGGTCCGTTCCCTCCTTTTCCTCCACAGGAAACTGGACCGGGTCGTTGTTGCAGACCAAAATTCACATTTCCATCCTGAGCAGGGAGCCGCCCTGGAGGACCATCTCCTGCAGGTGTAAAACCTGGTCTATTCTCTTTAAAATTATTTCCGAACTGAACTTGCCGTCTGCCTGAGAAGAAATTTTGGCAGTTTACATTTCCTGTGATTATGAACAGTATGAAGAATGGCAGCAGCAATAATTGCATTATGGGTGCGGGTGGACACAAAAAGTTTTAGTATTCTACGGCCGGGCGGGTAGCTGATATAGCCCACGGGCCACGTCTGCGTACCCACCACAAAGTCCAGCCTGGACAACATAACTGGCAAAGGCCACGTAAACAGCAGGGCCAATTCCTGCAGGCAGATCCTGAGCAATGAGCGCGATTGATATCAAGGTATCAAGAATGAAATGTATATGAAAGGAAATCAAGTGTATACATACTGTAGAGTTATAAAGCCTTCCCTCACATAAAAATTAGCATCATGACCATGACCAATACGTGATTCCTTTGTCAATGATGCTCACTAATTTGCATAGGTCAAAGGTTAAAAACCTAGAAAAAGTTGTTGAATGTCATAAACAGGAATTAATAGAAATTTAAAGCAATTATTTTCCGTCATTCGTTTCCCTGCTGGGTTGATTTGATTGTTATCCATTTCATAGCATTGATTGATTGCCTTCAGTCGGAATCGTCAGAATCGGACATGAATTCAACAGCAGAATTTTCGTCATTATTTTCTATGAGAGCAACAGTACCGAGTGCATCAGAGAGATTGTCATTATCTGTTTCACAAATCACGATATTCGGGTCGTAGGTCGCTACCGTAGAATATGAAACATTGCTGGGCCCATTGACTGCGACTGGTACTGGGTCGTACTGTAAAATAGAGATAATTGAGATAATTGTAGATCCAATGGTAACAAATACAAGCTGAAAGGAATTAGTTAAAATGATCGACGTCCTTGAACCTCGATTTAGATTTCCGCGGTGTCGGAATCGCAATCAGAGTCTTTACTGTCTTTGTTAAGGATGGAAGATGGAACTTCGGTGGCAGTTTGTGGGGATTCGGTGATGAAGCCATTCGTTCGATGATGAGTATTGTTGGACTCCACTTTTTTCTTCTTTTTAGCAGAACAGGACTGGACTTTCTTCCGAGGCTGAATATGAACTTTGAAGGCAAATCAAACTGAAGCAAACGGAGCATTTCCTTTTCTTCTATTCCTTAAACAAAAATCAAGGGTCAAAGGTCACTCGGAATCGTTTCCGTTTCCATGGTTATTCTATGCATTGCATTTTGCATTTAATACTTTACTGTGATGGGGCTTACAATCATGTTTGACCATGAAGTCCATTATAATTGATTGTCTTTCTGTACAAAAATATTTGGCGGAAGTTACGGCTACTTTCTGGAGCGGCTCAGGTATTTTGCGAAGCATTTACGCCGCACAGACTGGGCACGTTAAAATCGACAGCCGGTGTGCCTCATATTTGGTTCAAATTTCCTGAAATCCTGATTGCTCCAAATAATTTCAAGGACGTACGTGAATACCTTCTCCAAGTTCCTGTCGTTGCCTTCGAATGTGTTCAACCGTAATTTAACCAGCCTTTGGTCCAGAAATAACCGGAAATGTAACACGGACTGCAGGTCGCAGAAACGACGGGTGTATATAAACGTGTGTGATTTTATTGTCATTACATTGCATTGCAAGCAAATCTAGCGAGCCGGACACGGTCGGGTAAGAAATTTTAAATATTTTACTGGCCGGACGGGCATCAAAGGTTGATCACGGGCCATATCCCTAGGCGCATACAGTGTATTGTTTACTATCGTTTGGCAAATCTGACTAACATTCTTTATTTAATAACGACAACAAATATACAGCTGTATCACTTGTCATGAATTTCAGTTCAAGTAGGAGTGGCTAAAATGGCCAAAGTGCTCCGCTGTTTCGTTACCACCAGTCTCGTCCGCCCAAGAGATAGGAAATTTCACCAACTGGGGAAAGGCAGCCCAGTTCTGTGAAAATTTTAAGAAACGTAAATCGAAAATGAGTTTAACTTCCTGTGTTTCTGCCTCCAAAATTGCAATAAATCTGTCGAAACTTCTTTTTCAGCGGAGTTACACAGAGAAACTGTGCACATTTTAAGGTGGTGAGTGCACATACGGCAAAAATTGAACTACACCGTTCATCTCTGTCTCTGATTCTAGTTGGCTACAAGTGCGCAAGTCAACACAGTCTGAAGCAGTTGCACTTACCCTCACACACTTGTAGATTAAAGCAACGAACCCTCAGAGCGACATGGGGCAGTCTTGCGAAAGCAACGTGTACAGAAACTTCTGATATACAGAACTTACTAAATTTGTAGCTTGGTGCGAATACCAGGCAGACTTCCTTCAGCCCTGAAAAAAGTCTCAGTTATTGACATGTAAATGAAATAGTAACAGTGATGCAACCTACTGGACGCGTATGATATGCATGGATTTAAAGGGCATAGCTGCAGAGCTGAAATGCTTAGGGCTCCAGTACGGTAGTCCTTTAGAAGCATGCCGGCCTCCTCATTTGAAATGCCACAAAAGAACTCGTCCAAAGTGAAGTCATCAGGGCCAATGTCTTCATCTTTCATGCAAATTTTTAAGCGCTCAAGCAATGGCAATCCCTTCCAAATTGCGCTAACGTCGTACTTGTGATTTTGCCCTAGATTGTGACCTACTTCAGCGCAGGCAAGCAGCTCAAATCCGAACGAATTTAACATGGGAAAGTATTTTGCGCACATGCAAATGGCGTCGGCGTTACATGGAGGGTCCTCAAGTATCATGCTTCGAACAGATTTCGCTTGACTTTTCGTGATAGCTCTGGAGACATGCTTCCGGGGGATTGGATGATAGCAATTTTCTCCAAATTTTAACCGTAAGTTCAGCAAAGACGGGAAATTAAGCGGAAGATTGAGAGCGCCGGCAGCTTTTTCAAAATTTTTCATTGTTGCGTGCTCGGGAAGGAACAGTTCCAAATCTTCTAAATTCTTGAACTGCAGTCCGGCTTCCAGCACAACCTTTAAAAGCTCAATGGCACAAATTGAGAGACGTTTCAGGGTTAAAGTGGATTCGCACAGTAGGTTGCCAAGTTGTCGTGACCAGGCTGTTGGCACAACTTCCTCATCTGTGTCGTAAATCTGTAGATGCTTTAGCTTTGGTTGCGATGCTACGAGGTTTTTAAAAGTCTTGTTCAGGGTGCCAGTCGCCATGCAGTGAACTTCGGTAAGGAAAGGGTAACATCTGCGCTCCAGTATTGCCACATCATCCAAAGTAATCAGACCGCAAATGTACCGCAGGTTGTGCGCGAGAGGAATAAACTTCACTAAGTCATCGATCGGAGCGTCGAATTCGGGTTCGATTTTAATGGTATGCAGCTTTGGGAACAAACAATTGATATTGTTGGCAATAAGAGCACGCGAGTGAATTTCCCCGGCACGTTTCTGCAAAAACAGACAAAAGATTAATGTAAATGCTCTTTTAGTGGCCGGGTCTCCAATACTGGCCAGCCTCTACTAAGGACCGGGGGTAAATCAGGGCTGAAATAATAAGGGTCGGGTCTCCCATAGTGGCCCCGGCTACTAATGGAGAGCATTACCCAAGGTCCAATTAATACTAAATTCTACACGTCTCTAGCCCACCTAAACTAAAGGTGACCACCACTGATTGTGAATTCATAAAAATTGGTTGAATCGCGATTACATCAATGACACAACTAGGTTTAAAGTAGTTTACTTCAATAAATACTGAGCGGATAACGTGGTTTTGGTTGAAGGGAAGGCCGTAAAATTAATTTGAAAAATTAAGGGCCGGGTCTCTAATAAGCGCCGGTTCTCCAATAGTGGCCGGCGCCCGAGTTCGTTTGAAAAAATAAGCGCTGGGCCATTGAAACAGCATTTACGTATGTTATGTGAAAAAAGTCAGTTGAATGCATGTGGATGGCAGTGCGGTAGAGCTCGTTTGCGCATGCGGCTTTGGGACTGCTGGCCTGAGCTGCCAGCTCCTGACAAACACAGCTGGTAGTAAGACTGTCAATTAGCTTTAAGTCAGAAAGGAGTGCCTACAAAACCTGCAAAGGTGGGGCCATTTAGCTAGGATTTTGTACCACAGTCTGCTCAGCTGTGGTGCTTTAGCCATTTACTGTTCCGAAAAAAAATCCATACAAGATGAAACTGCCTGCTAAACTATGCGTTAAATCTCTACGGTCCTGTCTTACGTTGCATTTCGCAAAATTGAGTAACCCGAAACACAAATAATTTCCCCTTCTGAGTTACATTTTCAGGTAACCTGCCAGGCCTTGTGCATGCACGCGAATGCAGTAATTGCTAGTGTCAAATGTGCCTTACTTTTGGCCCGTTTCATGTCTCTTGCAAATCCGTCAGCTCATGCTTATTGCTAATAGATCACAGATCCTGTCAGCCTTCCGGCAGCCACGTCCTTCCAGAAACAAGCTACTGCTGCTTGAACAGCCCCCAGATTCCGCGAAACTGTAAGAATTTTCCGCCCAATTTCCGTGAAATCAACAAAACCACGTCTGAAGCTTTTACTTTTAACTATTTTAGTACTCAGTGGCGTCGGAGCGGCTTACAGGCCAAGGGCGACAACATTTATTTAAAAAGTGCAAATTGTTTCAGATGAAGGGCCAAATTCGTTTAGCCTTTATGCTTGTCTGCCCTTCCTAACATGGAAACAGAAAATTTAGAAATTTTGAACAAAAACGCCCAATTACATTGCTTGTCCCCTGTGCACGTTTTCCCGCAGGGTACATGTACCCCTTTTTCTCCGCCATTCCGAACCCACTGAAAGTGCTCTTATTACACAATTCCAGTAGTCATCGGCAAAACAGTTTTAGCCATTTCTGTACAATTAATGAACATAATTGCGTCACAAAACTGCCTTTAACGGCTATTTTTCGTTGATGTGAGCTAACATGTGTTCTCGGGGCCGTGCCCAAGCCCATAAGCCAAGCCACTGCTTATGGCCACCTGGCTCATAATTTTGTCGAATTTTGGTGCCAAACGCATGCCCGACTGCTGCGGAGCTCAGGTGTGCTCACATTTTTCAATGCGCTCCACCTACGGGCACAAATCTGTTATGCGTTACTGGCGTACGGCTAACATTTTCTTCTAAGCAGTGATGGCAGTTACCACATGAACTGCAGATGAAAACTTTTGAAAAAGCTGGCCATTGTGGCCGTACTGACAGTACCACCTGCAGGAAAGTTTTCACATACCATCGGAAGCTCATGACTTTGAAAGACAGAAGGGCGAATCCTGCGATGCTGAAGACCTTTTTACCGCGTCATTATGGGTCTGCAGATGTGCGAAAACTTTGCGCTAAGCAGTGCGAAACAGTAGGGTAACTGAAACAACATATGGGGCTTTGACCAAAACAGCAGCTCAGACCAACAAACTCGTTGTAAAGTGGCAGCTGTCTAGCGTTGGTAGCGTGCTGCTTGCTTTGGAGGCTGACTGATTTGGTGGCATGCAGGAAAACGTAGTCTGCCCAACATAGCTATACATGGTGGGAACCGAAAGCTGCTATAGACCCAGCCGTAGGCGGGTGACGTCGTGGATTTTTGTCAATCAAACCGCTGTGCAGCTGCTGGAAACATTGTGGGGTACCGGCTACCACAATCAGATTAGCCAGATACATTTGTGGTCCTCGCTGCCACTCAAGGGGACACGCCGTTTTTGTCCATTATAATGAAAATCTACTACAGAGGTCCGATACTGCATGCCAAATGTCCCGAAGGGAGTCAAAATATTATCCGTTATAGTGAGATTTCCACTATAAGGTAATTCACTATAGCACGATTACTACTTCTGAAGTTAAGCGAAACACATACCAGATAAGTAATCTTGATTTCCTCCACTGTTTCACACGAAGCTCTCAACAAGTCGTTCATGCAGTGTTGAAGCGGAACGCACGGAATTGTACATAAATCGAGGTAGCGCCAGGGCTTTCTACGTAAATCACCACAGCATAAATCTGACACTTTGGCCTCCTCCTTGCAACTACAAGTGTGTTCCAATGGGACTTTGATCCTCAATCCATTGACGAAGCTTATTTTCGGAATAATGCAATTCAGTGCTTCTACATTCTCACAAGTATCTCTGACTTCAGCAAAGAATCTTTTACGAGACAGTAATTTAATTGCCCATCCCCGCCATGCTTTGCTAACTTGAAGGCAAATTTTCAGATCATTCTCGCTCAAATTTTGCAGTATGCAATCCAGTATCTGAAAACAGAATACTGGCGCATTATTAGCTGTTCACATAATCAATCAAATTGCACAGTCAAAATCGAGAGCAGACCTTTGCTCTACCAATCGCTATTCATTTAACTTGCATTCTACCGGCTGAATTTCCAAGTCAAAAACGAAACTTGGGCCTATCATCGTAATTAGAAGCTTTATGTTTCAAAGGGGAGTAAACACTGATGCCATGCTGGCAACAATATTTTGCTACCACCGCAAATATAGGAAGAATATTGGCTCCTTTCACATAACCCATAGGGCCTATCTCAGCGAGCTTGATCTGAAGCAATTTATCACATTTCAGGAGTGTTGCCAATAGTGTAAATAAATGAGACAGGTAGTGCAACAGTGTTCCAGAATTTACCTACAGCAGTTGGTCCTGCTTTTAAATTGCTTCAGCAGATACCACTGTGAAAATCCTTCGGCATCTCTAATGCCGCCCACTAAATCCTTTGTTCAATCGCTACGCTCAAGTATTCTCATAATACGAAAACAAATTAGCCGATAAAGCAAGCCCGCAACACGAATTCATTCCCTACAGAAGATTGAATCATTTCCAGTAACGCAACCTAGTGTTAAACGGTTTTACCTCAGGTGTGCCGGCAAAGACTTCCATAGGGTCGTTTGTCAACATGATTCTTTTTATTTGCTCTTGCCCTCGCGTTCCAACGCAAACAGTATGAGTCAACAGAAACCAACCAAGAAACAATTCCACTGAAATACTCAAATCAAAGCACGCACGACACAAACTTGATAGTTTCTTGACAATTCTACAGCTTTTCTTATATACCGTTCAGACATGAAAACGGAAAATCAAGCAGACCAAAAGCAAAAAATCTGCAGAAGGCAAATTACTTTACCATTGTTTGTTTGATTAAACACATGCAAGACCCTGTCGCCATGGGAACCAGTCCTTGCAAGTTTAGATGCAGCCTTTGCAACAGAGTACAATCTGCTATCCATTTAGTCGTCCCAAGTAGACGACAGCTCTTGCTTTCGGTAATGCTGTACATTATTACAGGCTCGTGTCATGAACTTCCTCACATAGACATGAAGTCATGTTTCGTATGAGTAGTTCAGCTTTCCTTCGAGCAGACGTCGTAGACACGACAAGAATTGCAGCCCAAAGAATGTTTGCCTGAGTGGACCAGTAATGGTTCATTTGCGTAGGTATTCTGAACCGGTCTCATACGTTTTGCTACACGTGGCAGTGGTAAAGCAGAATTAATAGCCGAAACCCTCTTCTTGAACCCTAAGCACAGCCCGTAAATAATTTTGAGCCCCAGCCCGCTCCCGAGTACAAACTGAGATTTTGCGAGTTTGTCATCACTGCCAAAGCCCTGCCTGAATGTTGGGTCACTTGTACAGCCGACCTGATTGTCAACGACCAAACATACTTGACCTGCCGACCCATTAGGCTGCTTTCGAACCAATGAGCGCCGGACTATCATTGAAGCAATGAAAGTGCAAGTAAAATAAGGGACTAATTTTCGTATTTTTACGATTTATTTGCAACCCAGGCGGCTACTTAGTGGATAATTGCTTAGGAAGGATAGCTGTTGGTGTCAGCTATTCATTAATTTGATCCATTCTGAAGCTCCCCCAAAAATGGCCTCTGACACATTCCCACGTGGTACAGAGCTCGTCCAAGTCAGTTGTGCAAATTGTAAATGGCAGCTGTTTGTAATTTCAACAAAAACAATGAGGAACACAGCGTCTCAGAAATGTTGCACTGACTGCGCAAATCTAATGAATTTTGAAATATTAAAAACAGCTTCATATTCAGTATTACCTCTCTCACTCTCACTCCATAATGTCACTTTTCATCATTATCATCTCTGAAGGTCAAATGTCAACGTGAGAGGAGAATTTGTAAGTGTAGGGAGAAGTGCCCATGTACGGGGCTACCTTTTGGTAACATCAGCTTGTCGGAAGCCGTCAACCCGCCTGAGCTGTACCCGCCTTCCCATCCTCTACAGATGCCAAAAAAGTATTTGCAAGTCTGAGTTCTGCCATGGTAATGGAGTAAAAAAACGGTAATCTGGCTTTGAAATGGCAAAAATTAGTGTCTACATGGAAAATCAAGTCACCTGGCGTAATGACAGCAGGGGCGGGGTAGTTGCAAGGATGGGGAGCCCCAGAAAAAGGAAAGTCGCCTGTGGGCAAAAGACTTGGCCAATTTCATTGTCTCAAAAGAATTTTGACGCCAAACTTTGAACTGAATGAAACGTGAATTTTTTCATAAGTTGCTATTTTACTCTACGATTTCAACTATTTTTTGCTATTTGCTAATTTAAGGCCCACTCTCATGCACAGCTTTTCTCATGGCTAGCTAGCCATTCAGTTAATCTCTTAGCAGAACCGATGATAAGTATGAGCTCAAGCACAAATATTCCAACTGTGAAGACTAGTAGCTGAACAGCCAAACAGCAAATCAACGTCGGCATTTACTGTGCCGAAAGAAACGTAAACCCTCTATTCGTTTGCCAAAAGATTTTGGCCATCGTAAAGAGAATTTTGACAACGCAATGATCCCATTTGATTTGCCTTTCACTAATTCCTGATCCTCGTAGAACCCTTATCCCCTGGAAGACTCTATTGGTCACCAAGTTGTCAAGAAAACCACTGATTTCATAGGTTTTCGTTCAGCACAGAAAAGTATTCATCTTAAGGCCTGTATACACAAAATTAAAGCTACCCTGGGCCGGTCAAGCTCCTCAGCCAAGGAATTATTACCGTCTGAGGCCCTAATTTGGGACATTCAAGGCCTTTGTTTCAAATCTACATTTTGACGAAATGGGCGGCTGAAATTCGACAAAGATCGCATCAACAGAAAGCTCTTCTTGTGGCCTTTCAGAATCAGCCATCTTCTACCTCTTTACTGACATGGTTTTCGAAAAAATAGGGCGCGAACAGGAGAACTTTGAATTGACAAAATTTGTATCCCACAACTTTGACCTCAGTGACCCAGTTCTAGTTCGAACTGGTTAGTCAGACTTCAGTACTTCATAAGTCATTTTTATGACAGGCTACCTGCAAATTTTGAAGATTTTCCGGGGTCGGGTTTACGTACTACAGAGATTTAAAAAAGCACCCACGAATTCAGCTTAAAGTGCCCTAATTTGGGACAGTACGTACTCACTCGTGTTTAAACGGGAACCATTTGTGCATCTTTTCTATTGTAAACTTTAACTTTGCAAGTTGTTCCAAAATTGACTCGAAAATTAACAAAAACATACGGTAGAGTCACGACAGTAGATATTTTGGATGAGTAACCTCGAAAATTACATTTAATCACAGTTCGGCATCACTAATTGCAATTAGCCGGGAATGTAAATTAGCTAACTGCAGATGAATGTAAAAAAAATCTCCCAAAACTCTTAATAACCTCCGGAACATGTTTCCAATGATGATATTTTCAACTTGATGGCGTAGGACTGCGCAAACGGGAAAAAATCGTGGTGTCCCAAATAAGGGCACTCTGGCAAAACAAACCGAGTTAACTTCTGCTAACTATAACTTTGAAATGCTTGCGGCTAGATCCTTAATTTTTTGTGGAAATATGTGTTTCTTTGGGTACTTGAGAAATGCCACGACTCATCTCTCTGAGTGCCATGGGTAAAAAGTAATGGATCATTGAATGGGTTATATCCTGCAAAGTGTCCCAAATAAGGGCCTTCAACGGTACCCGTTTCCATGTCAATTCGCAGCCAAATATGACAAAATTCGTTCCTACTGATGCTCCTACAGTTCATAAACCACTGAACATGCAGTATATCTAATATAAAGTACATTAATTTGTAGCATATCTAATCACTGCAATGGTACTAGTAACTGAATGCTCGTGGTCACTGCACTGTTCCTTTAAGGCAGCTGAAAAACTTTAGGCGCTTTGTGTGTCAAGGCGGGAGTGCTTTGTTGGTCAAGGCGTGAGAACTTTGTGGGTCAAATGGTGAGTGCTTTGTGGGTCAAAGCGGAAGTGCTTTGCGAGTCAAGGCGGGGCTTTGTAGACCACAGTTATTGATTTGTGCTCACCTACCGTACGCTAAACTCATGCCGCACCCTCAACCCAACGCTCATTTTGGGTTGTACCCTCACCTGAACGCCAACCATGGGGTGCATGCTCGCCTAAAGACTGTACTCGTTGTAAATGCTCACCTACGCACATCAAAACGCTTACGTCGGGGTGAATGCTGCTGGACATAATGAATGTACATCGTGGAGTCCGAGGCTGAAATATCAACGTGACTGTTACAATAGGCCAAAACCCACACTTGGGCACGCCTACTAAAACATGGCACCTGGCTCCCAAAATGGCGGCCGGTGGGGTAGTAGTGCACCACCCTTCATCCGTTTGTGGATCTGAGCACTGCATCACTTCCTTCGTCTAATACTCTCTTTTTCCGTCCTAGTCTCAAGTGCAGCCAGTTTTGGTAATCCACCATTTTTTCAGGATGTGGATTTGGAATTGGAATTGCTCTGCTCAAAGTCCGGGATCGAAATATGGAGTACGGAATGTAAAAGTGTTCCGACTAGATTGGATTGCGGAATTGGAATTTATTTGTTTGTGCTAGCGAATTATGGAATGGGAATATGATCCTAAAATCCAAAGCATATGTGGAACAGGATTTTTGAAAAACATTATGTGATCTTAGAAGCACAGGAACTCTTTGAAAAACTAAGAAAACGAAAAATTCGGGAGCGTGTAGATCAACGGAGAGTTAGGACCGTGCAAAATCTCGCTTAAATTTTGCCAACGATGCTATAGTTAAAGGAAGATGGCAATGTGGTAGAAATCTTCGAGTTACCAAAGCACGTCTCCAGCTGGATTCAATGTAAAGTTCTGCAAATAAGAGTTCATCTAATGAGGCACGAATGTTCCGGAAATTTTTTGGACGAACGTGCTCTAAAATCGTAGGTATGCCTCCCCAGAATCCCAAATTCCGTACCTAAGGGATTGCGGAATGCAGGTACACGTTTGAGGGGAATAGGATTTGGAATTGGAATACGTTGAGGTCAAATCCGGCGGGAACATGGAATGCGGATTTTCTCAAAGTGCTGATGTAGGATTTGGAATGGGATTGGATTAGTCCAATCCTCCTGTGGATTGCAATCCCATTCCGGATTTCACGTGGATTACCAACACTGCTAGTAATTAACCCTTTGAAAGAGTTTGCAACAACTGTGAGACTGATCGTGACATAACTTCCGCAGGTCTACAGTGCTTTTTCGTGATTTATCAACATTGTCCTCACGTCATAACGTTCTACCCTTCAGTTTTACTTTGTGGATGTTTATTCTAACCGCATGGGTCATCGTTCCTATGTGCAGTGTAGTTTTTGTGCTGACACTAAAACACAGGAGTCTACAGTTGGGTGACTACTCCTGGACCGCGTCCACCTTCAGTTACCAAGGTAATGACACATTTTCAAGTATTTTTATGACAGCTATGGCTTTAAAAGTGGTCGTATTTGTACATCAAGTTGGTACACTGTACTGGGCATCGATAACTATTTTCATTCCGTTTTGTTCCCTTCGTTGGTTCTTTGGTGGGATTAGTCCTGTACGCCTGTTACGGCGCTTCATTTGCCGCGGTTTCATCAGTGCCATACCGTCTGATTCACAAGTTTGAAGACCGTTATGTCCATGGGTACTTTATTTACAATCATCCTACTACGGAGTATTTGGACGAGTTTATTGAGGTAAAGCCTGCCATTCATTTGAACTCTATCTTCATGGTAACCGTACGTGATTTTTATGGAGTCAGAAGGAAAAACAGCGGATTCCTGGAAGCATCTGAAAGAGTCTTCGTAAGCCTGGAACATTTCCTCCTTGAGATTGTCAATTCGCAGTCAAGACTAAACTGAATCCACATGCGGTGCATGTACACGCGGTTCTATCGAACATTACGGAAGACGTTTTATGCGAGCTGTCTGTTCTTCGGAAGAACTATGGTCGTATGAAAGGGGCCGTGAGTATGCAACGTGGCTAACCGCTGAGGAACTTGTTCTATCTCATACGTCTTGCAGTTGTATTAATTTTATGAAGTCCATTGTTATTTCGAGTCAGGACACGGGAGGAAGACGTTTTGTGTTGTAGGACCGCTGCTCTGATCGAAAGAGGACCGCTATAACAAAGACTACAATCGCCAGACCTTAGCGAAATGTAGTATCCTGATTGGCAAACTGCCATACAGTGATTGTCATTGAACTCACTACTGATTGCATTTATCATGTTGGAATATTTTCTATTGCAGCACCCCTACCTAAACGCTCACCTCGGGGTGAATTCTCACCTAAACGCTCACCTCGGGGTGAATTCTCACCTAAACGCTCGACTTGGGGTGAATGCTCACCTAATCGCTCACCTCGGGGTGAATTTCACCTCAACGCTCACCTCGGGGTGAATTATCACCTCAACGCTCACCTTTTGGGGAATGCTCACCTAATCGCTCACCTCGGGGTGAATTTTCACCTCAATGCTCACCTTGGGGTGAATGCTCACCTAATCGCTCACCTCGGGGTGAATTTCACCTCAACGCTCACCTCGGGGTGAATTATCAC
>JAQFYD010000065.1:0-34302 GCA_034694225.1 Bourletiella hortensis | reverse complement strand
GTGCATTCGGAATTCAAAATTGGCGGGTACTGGATGCATAGATTTTTTGAACATTTTGACCACAGAAATATATTCAGCCGTGAATAACGCATACACATGGACGAAATTCATAATAAATATTTCGAGTTTAATAGAAATCATAAAATTATCCGGAACAAATACTACCCTTAATTGGCCCGGGTGCTTAAGGGAGCTGCGCTGAACTTTTTCGCCACTGACCTGACATCGAACTACATTCAAGACGCACGTGGTGAACTCGGGCAAGGCGAAAGCACACACGACTTGCGAAGGTACCCTGTCCCTGGAAGTGTTTTGAAAATATCATGGACTCCAGGAAGCATGAAAAGCTGGAAGTACCTTCAGCTGAAAGCCGTAATGAATATCTGATTAATATCAGTACTTTTTGGCAATGGAATGATCGACTAAACTAAAGTTGTTCTAATTATTTTAGAGGCGCTCAGACGTGAAGCATTTGTGGAGAAATTGTTGAATGCTGACAAGCCATCGGTGAAGACGATGAAGCAGTCTTCAGATATTTTGAATCAGGTGAAGGCATTCATGCCCAGAATCAAATCAGCTAACGAAGATTTGGAGAAAATGGATAAGGCTTTGGTTCAGATTGATGAGCCTCTCGAAGGAGAACCTTATGTGGAGATGGTAAATTACTTGAGGGAGTTATATCTAAACAGGAGGTTTTTACTTGCGAATGTACCAATCATATAATGATTCTATGCTTTACTTCTCATTTTTTTGTAGAATGTTCAGCTGTATGAAGATAGTAATTCGGGGACGTCGGATAGCGATACTGACTCGACGAATTCAACTGTGACTCCTGATGGTGACGGTTCGTCTTCCTCAGATAGTGAAGATGATAAGGATAGTAGTGATGATGACGATCATGATCATGTACCTCAAAAGCAGTTGAAATTAATATCAGAAGTCGTTAGCAGCAGTAGCTCGGAGAAAGATGGGGAGGATTCTACGTGATTTTTATGAATTTAAGTCACGGTCGTTTGACTGCGATTTGTAATGCAATCGTCGTAGAGACACATTTATGGTGACTGGCCGCTGGGTTTATGTGATTCATTGTTAACGACATGTTATATTCTTGTAAGTTTTTGAATGTGATAAACTCAAGGGCAAAGTTGGTTTTGCTTCCGTCTTGTACGAACGAATGGCAAGGTCGTATAAGATGATGATGACTGTTATAATGAAGGCAATATAGAGAGAGAAAGTTTGACGGGATTTTTTATGCTATCGTAATGAAGATTGCTATAATGAAGCCTTTCTTGGTCCTCATGTTGTTTTGCTGAGAAGAGGAACCTGAGGTTGGCAGGTAGAATAAATAAATTAATTTTATGATTTTACAAAGAACAATAATTGGAAAAAAATATCAAGGGTTTCTCGTTTAATGTTCAATAAGAATGCTTTTATTCCATGATTGAACAGGTAAATGAGGTAAATAATATTCTTACATGTTTGTCCAAGTACAGTTTTTATTTTTGTAAGGTTCCTCAATAACAGCGCAGACTAAGTATCAATAAATCGGTAAATGATACGTTTCGGCTCTTCTTAACACAGAACGAGACACCTTATTTGTGACGACAGATAGTTGGTAAACCATGATAATTATTCCCGGTCGAACCAACGTATAAAAATAACAATCACCATGGGCTTTCATTTAACTTATATCTTATTCAAAAACTGTGATTTACGTCAGATCCAACCGATTTTGCAGATGAGTCAAGGCTGATTTAAAAGGAAAGGGTACTGTAATAGTATAAAATGACGACGGGCAAGGTACTTGAACTAGCTCGAATACTCCAGGTTTGCACTCGGACGCAGAAAAGTAACAATTATCACTTTCGTATCTGGGACTAAATGGTTCAAATTCAAAAGAAAAAACACAATCGTTAGTAACACATTCATATAACAACGCTAGAGAACTATTTTACAGACGCACCTAAGAATATCCAAAAACACAGCCGTTTCGTTTGCGGGATTTACAACTTCGTGTAAATTATTTTCCGGATTAATTACAGCCGGTTGAGTAAATTCGTTCATACTAATCATGGATTCTACTGCTTGGAATTTTGGTACGGAAGGTTGGGCATAATCCACCTTCTGTATGCTACTGAAACTTCGAATTACAATCTCGCCATGAAGAACTTTCAAAATGCCATACATGCCTGCGCAATAAGACACAACCCTCATTAGTATTTATCCTCCTTATGTCCATCCTCATCATAATGAACACAACATCGTGATTTTAAACGGAATAACATACCAGGATGCGAATGAAGCGGAATTGTACATTTGGGGTACAAAATAAAAATACATATAGATACCAACTGGCTGTCAAAAATCCCACTATATAAGGCGGTAGCTTGATGCCTTCTTAGCTGCTGGGCATATTGGAGCAACTTCGGCAGCCCCACGTCGTCACCCTGGGAACACAATATACAAATAATTTTTAAACAACGATAACCATAGAAGCAATAAGAAGCAATTTTGTCATTCACCTTTATGTTATTTGTCATGGAGATCAATTCGGAGAATAGGTTGTGAAAAACTGCCAGGGATTCTCCCGCATTTGAAGCCGCACTTGCAGCCGCATTCTGAGCTTCTCTTCGATCTAAAATATTAGCAAGATCACAATTAACCGTCATTACTGTAACTGTCATAAAGCTTCCGAAGAACGCATGCAAATGATAGCAACACAAATTGGCATCTTCTTGTTTCTGGATCAGCAACAACTTACGTAAAAAAGTTTGGGCAGCAAAACGGATCAGGTTTTCTAGTTTTGTCATGGGCGATGATAATGTCCTATGAAGATTTAAGAAAGGACGATGAGATCACAAAATGAGATCTATATACAAATCTGCAAAAAAAATACACTTCAATGTTCACGATGTATGACAATCTGCCTCTATTTACCTGAACCACTGCATAAATGTACTGTTTGGCTTCAGTCCTGTTTTAATGATACAACATAAACGTTTTCGTTCAATTTTTAATATGACGTAATGAAACGATTTTTCGCAAATTGCCGATTTTTGTCACTGAATTAAAATCGGATCCAGAAGAATGGTAGTTTCTTCATAACGTTAACGTGTGAACAAATCCGCCATGTCATAGAGTCGTCATTTCAATGGTAAACCGGTTTCGAATGCTTTCACCAGCGAAAGTAAAGCCTTGAAAGTCATCTGTTCTATGGCTTTCTATTGACTTTGCGAATTTGCCATTCCGGCAAAAAATTGCACATATGATATGCACAAGCTTAATAGGAAGAGCATTTAGTGCAAGTGTTTTGCACTGCAGAAGCGCAATTCATCATCATTATTTAAATAACTCAAATAAGTATTCATCTTGCTTACTGGAGGTATTCAGCCATTGTCGTGAATGGTAAAGTCCTTTTGTTTTTATTTTTTCCTTTGATCGCCGCCGGAGCATCTGATCTTGTAAAGACGGCAAAGTTTTCAATCGAGTGATGAAGAAACTGAGGAAAGCCTCCTGCTTCTTCTAATTCTCAATCACTAAACGCCTTACAGACAGTACTGATATTTGTGGTGTGTTAAGTGTTCAAATGTCATTAGATTGATTAGATCATCTTTTTCTGCTCTGCTGCCGTCAACAGCGCCTTACGCTGCTGCCGTCAACAGCGCCTTACGCTGCTGACGAGACGAAACTTGCCGGCTTTTTCCATGAACTTTTGGACCTTGAGTTTGATTTATAATCAAGGATCTTGTGATCGCACTTCACTTAAGCCCCACAGATTTCATAATGTCTAGCATATGCGACACAATCATAGATGGAATTAGAACCGAAGTAGAAGGCCGTACTTGGATGGGTAGCTATAGTTGCAATTGCGAGAACTATGATAGCTATGCCATTTGTACGCACACAGGATGGATGTATTGGCGAATGCTGGAAAAATTGATGCAAATGAGATCCTTTTCTTCTATACTTTCCAGTGACATCAAAACGAGGTTGCCACTCAAAGCAGTAAGCTCGTGCAGGATCTCAGCTTTAGGAGCATTTACAGGAAACGGGACAATGGTGAACCTGAATTTTTGTGCCAATTTGAGCATGATGTTCTTGGAACATGAATCTTACCAGGAGCGTTATCAAGCCGCTGCGGCCAAAGGTTTCAAAGGTAATAATAATTGCTCGGCTGGCAGGTTAAATAGTTGCACTATATTAGACCGGTAAAGTTATTATCCATAAGTGTTTTATAGCTGTAGAGATCTGCTTCCCGTACGATGAAGCTCTGGAGAAGCTCAAGGCTGGAGCTATACTAAAAACAATACTGATAAACACTGACCCGGGTGAGTATGGTAGTTGAAAAAGTACGTAACCCCATGGCTACTGCTAACAATGCTGCCTGTTTGTGAATGAAGGAAAACCTGGCCAGCTAGGACATGCAGCCATACCGGGGAGGGAGAAAGAATTTCTAGGTAATACTCACTGAAAGATACGTGCACTGAGTATCATCTACAAGGATCCTATTCTAAACTATATTGTACGTTTCAGAATCATTTCAAAAATCGTTAGAATATGCGGACGCACTTCAAGTTCAAAGGTAATGCGATCACCAGTCATTTGTGGTGATACAAGTGTGTTCCATGCGTCTGGTTAATTTTTTTCTCAGGCTGCACATTATGAGCGGATGTGTGCCAGAGGGCGCAGACAGAGGTGCCTGCTATGCAACCCTGGAATACAACCTGCGAAGAGTTATTCCAGAGCTACAGAAACGGAATATTGTTGGCGTGATTGAGCCCATCAACAATCAAACAGTACCGGGATACTTTTTAAATAATTACGGTGAAGGTACTGGTCAGTTTTTGCGCAATCCATAACTTTAAAGCTTTTCTGAGAGAATAACCTGCATTACATAATGTTGTTTTCGCAGCGCTAGACCTAGTCAAAAGGATCGACAGTCCTTTTGTTAGATTACAGCTCGGTAAGTTCTCAAGTTTACAGAACGATGTTAAAAACAGGTGACTCTATGTATATTTCATTCATCTGGTTGTTAACTTCCCTAGATGTTTTTCATCTTCAGCATATACAAGGAAACTTGACCAAGTTTTTGCGCGAGTCTATTGATTACATTGGTAAGAAATATGTTATGACTTTTTGTCTTATTGTCTGGATGAATGACCCTGCACAGCCGCTTTTTGTCTCAGGTCACATACAAATAGCGCAAGTACCGCTTAGAAACGAACCTGGGACTCCAGGGGAAATTAATTACTCTTATGTTCTGGGATTGCTGGCAAAGGAACTTCAGTACAAACATTGGATTGGGCTTGAATATAAACCCCTTAACGGTAAGTTGCTATAGTCACTATTACTATAGTGTATGCTGAAGTTTGTGTGCGCGTCTGGCCTATATTTAATGATTTGCAACTATTTTTAGGCACGGTAAATGGATTGGATTGGATAAACCAGTTGGGCTACAGTCTCTAGTTCTGATTGCTAAATAAATCTTCAAAGTAGTTGGTCCGATTTCTTCACTATCAAATCCTCACATAAGCGGAGAAGGACACAGTAGCAACATTTGTATCGCGTTAGCCTATTTTGTAATTCGGTAATGCAAGGGAAATGATGAGAGACTCGTCCTGTCCACGAAATATTGTGATCATACTTGATTCGTATGTTTGATAATTTAACACAGGTTTATTGTTTAGAGAGAATTTAACAATGCTTATGCATTCTTCAAATTATTATACATTTATGGCGATACATTAATTCGCAAGAAGATGAACAAGCTTACATGAGTGAAAATAAAACATTCCTGTAATTACTGAGTAAACAAGATAGCTGAAGATGATACGCAATAGAAGACATTTGATATCAAAATATAGACAGTGGTGTTAAAGCTCACGAGAAGGGAAAAATGCGTATATTCAAGGACAAAAATAACCCTTCCTCTCTAGACCAGCGTCATCCAACAACAATAGCAGCAGGCATTGACGACGGATTCTATTAAATTTAGCATGTCTGCTTCAAGCTCTAGACATTTCCTCAGGTCTCGTTTGTCATCGACTTCTTTGAACACAACACTAAGATCCTGTAAGAGACAATTTGCAGTTTTAAAACCGCCATTTCTCTCGCCCAAAATTTTTAAGTCATACTACTTACCGCACTAGGCTTGACAACATTTATGTCTAACATGACAACGGATTGCTGCACATAAGGACTGAAAATAGCCATCTGGTGAGTAGATCGGTCTGGAGCCACAAAGTATCTGTAGTTCTGTTCGTGTTTTAGTGTCAACAGCTTCAGCAAGCTCTGAAACAATAAAAATGTTCGTGTTAACGCTCATGGATGTGCCGACATTGGTTCGTGACTTGAATTAACGTACGTGATAGAAAGTCATGGGTTGACTTAACATAGACTTCAGTCTAGGGTCCATTTCAGTCAGTGATCTAACTTGTACAAGTTCCAACATTTCAGAGAATTCCCAATAGGTAAGAGCACCGCACTATAATGAACAAAACGCAGTCGCTATTATTTCCTGAAACTTACGGAGGGGAACAGATAAGCCTGCAGAAAAATTCTAGCGATGAACTCACTGTTTCTCGTGATGTTAAATCCTCCTTCTTGTTTTTACTTCTATCATCCATCTGGCCACCAACGAGCAAACGCTGCCACAGAAGATCCCTGCGACAATCAACGGATGCTTTTCCAACAATATCCAGTATATCCTTTTCCACTTCAGTCACTTGCTCCTGTACAATGGTCTGCATCATTTGTTCATGGGATGAAAAGTATCCCATGTAATTGACTTGCTCCTCCCTGCAAGCCGTATAATTTTAGTTAGTCCAATGCGCACAAACGTGTTTCAGTATTTTTCTAGGTATTTACCTTATGCCTTGATATAAAACTTTATCTGCCGACGGCTTCCTCACTCTACCATCAGTATAATCTTTCTCAGAGCCAGGAAGGGAAGGTGGTGGTTGCACAGTATCAGAACTGGAGCTAGCATTCGGTAAAACAGGGGCTTCTGTCAGCGATGGTCGACGACTGTTTGGTTTGCTATTGCCTCTTGTGTTATTGTTCGCGTTTGCAGGGGCAGTCTTCTGTCGTATCAATGCTTCCGGTGGATTCACAATGCATAATTTTCCTTGCCTTCTTTCTTCGACTAATTTTGGATACAGTTCCCTAGAAAATTAAGAGTTTAGACATTACCTTTAACAGTGTTCACTGACATTTTTGCATGGCAAACTCATCTATTTTTTGTGCTACATGCTTGACGGACTAACCTGCGACTGGTCAACACAATGTAATATTTAAGTCTCAAGACAGATGGATCGACAGAGTATGGGCGGACAAATGGAGGAGTATCATGAGCAATGACCAAAGTTAAATCGAATTCGTCACATTGACTCTCATCCTCCATATCCTTGTAGGTAACTTTCTTGGATGATATTTGTGTGAGTATGTATTCATTCACGACTTCGTTCACTTCAGGATGCTGCAGAGTCATACGAATGACCTTCATTTTGTACAATTTTTCATGACTAAGGATGTAGTTGTACAGGATATGGGACGGTGTTGAAACGTTCTGAACTGTGACCATTCCTGAAACCAAGCCGTCACGTTGTGTCACGACGAAAATCAAATGAAACGAGACTTCCTGACGATCCTTCCACTTACCCATATGAACTGTGTTACGTGCAAAGTTGGGTCCCTTGGGGTAGTACTTAATAAAGTCGTCTAAGAAGTTGGTCAGATGATAACCCTGCTTGAAAATCAACTGCCGTCCGGAAAGGTACGAGTGTATGCTCCTCAAATGGAAGTCATACGTGAAAGAGTGCAAATGCATGGAGACCTTAATTTTATCGCATTCGTCCAAAAACGCTAGCACATTCTAATAGAACAGAAAGAATCAAGAATAGCGCCCCAAAAACTATTACGGAATTTCAGACTGCTATGGTAGTACCTGATACGCAGTGGTCTTTCTCGCCTTCTTTTTCTGAATTATTGTTGCCTCCAACGCATACAACTTGGCATAGAAGAATGGGTCGGCCATGCCAACTTCAAAAAGCAGGATTCCTCCTGGCAGGCTTTTATGCAAATAGTGTACAGTTTTTTCTCCACTCTCTTCCCTAGTCCGCCTTACATAATTGCCAAACGAGGCATATCCATACGAGCTGCTTCCAGACTGGGATGAACCAGAAGAGACGGCACTACTAAAGCTTGCTCCACTTAAATTTCTATTTCGATCAGAATCAGCTTCCTTCTTCGACGGAGCTCTGAAAACATTAAGTGGATTCAAGAACTGCCCAAAGCACCACTTGTGTTCATTTCAGACATCGTTACCTTTTACGGCCACCATTTTTCGTGCTGACGGGTATGAATGCCAATGTTTGCAAATATTGGATGTACTCTTGAATGAAACTTTCACAGAGCGCTGTGTGCCATTTTTCATCGAGTTTCTTCGTACTTATCATCGTGCCAATCAGACCGGCCTGAGACGACTGTGACTCTATATTTACAGCTGAGGAAGAGTTCCCCCACAACGGCCAGATCGATGAGCGGCTCCGAGGCTTATTGGATTCTAAGCTTCGTTGGGACGTCCCAGAGTTATGTCTCGAGCGACTAGTGTCAGACTACATGAAAAAAACAGCAATTTTGGCGTTAACTTCATACCCACAAAGTATAAAACATTGTGGTAATATTATTGAAATAATTGGTCATCGGACCATCTGACAATTTTCAACCCCGGTGAAATTCAGGTTTCCCTCGGAAAATACCTTTAACAGCTGCTGCAGCTTCTTTGTTTCCACCGGGGCTCTCGGCTTCTTCATCGTACCAATGGTACTGTCTCTCGTTGCAGCAACTTCGACTCTCCATCTAGAACCAAAACAGTTCATGATTGGGGGTTTTAACCGAGACGAAGCAAAAAAAATATATTTTGGCTTACCTCGGTAAAAATATAATGGGAGTCATGCAATAATGAATTATTCGAGCGGATTGCTTGAAACTTTCTATTGCCTCTCCTCCGATCATGTTCGCTGCGCTAGGTCCCTTCTGAAGCCAGTACTGAAACAGGGCGCTCTGAGAATCTAAGAAGTACATTTTATTCATCAGGATAACAACTGTCTTCGATCAACGAACTACGACAAATGAATTGCTGACAATTAGTTATACCTGGTTTCTCAATGAGTTTGTTTTGTAATAACTGTTCACCATGAGTCTTGACCAAGTTCGAATCATTTTCTGGCACTTTCAGGAGATTTGCATGTTTCAAATTGCTATGGGAAACAAAGTTTTATCAACCGTGATTCCAAATATGCATATGTGATTACACAATGTGGACTTAGTGCTTACCGATACGCTTCTAAAAACGGCGTAAGCGCTGCAGATGACTTGGCTTTCTTCAGACTTGCTAACCTACCAGAGGAGTATTCCTTGGGAGGTGAATGATTTCTTATAAGCACATCAACATCAACCCCACCACATGTAAACGGGTTTCCGTCCTGTAAATTATGTCACACACAACGGATTATGTACATGCGATGAGAAATCATTTCTTTATATGTCAGTACAAAAACTTACACTGCATAGTGACGTTAAAGGCGTTGAATTCTGTATGGGCTGATTTACAAACAACCCCGACTTTTGCGCCAGGAGGGAGGACAATAAAGCAGATCTTGCATTAAACCATAGCGCTAAACATTTTGTGTGCTCCACAAGCCTGTCACTACTTTCCTTGGACCAGTTATAGAAGACGAAAGACACCTGCTCAGAGAATTCCCATGTAACTTCTAACGTGAATTCTTTATTTAAAAACCGAAATGCCACAATGGCGGGTGCATGTTCAAACCTGAGAATTTGTCACAAAGGATAGGAGGAACCTTTGCCGTGGTATTAGCAAAGGATTGTTGTAAACCATATCCCCTTCATTTACGGGCAAATTTGATAGACCATTCGTGGAGCTCACACGAGACATTTTGTCTAAGGAATTGGAAGACGGTGAGCCTCCAAAAAGATTCAAGTCCGTGTTACCGGCCATTAATGGAGCAAACTTGTAGTTGCTCTTTGGTACTGAAAAGTTAAAAACCGTTATAGTAACCAGCTTTTGTCTACTTTTATAAATCAAATATATGCACCACATCTATCAGCTACCTTCAGGAAGAAAAACGGTTTCCAATGTGGGTTCATTATTAACACAAGCTTTCCAGTGTACTAAATTTCTTGCTGTCAAAATGCATTCCTGACAGCCTAAAGATGGGTTAAAATCCTCAGGAGTCTTAAACAATTCCAAAAGCTCTGCTGGATACTCCGTCTCGTCAATTTTCTCTAACTCTTTAAGCTTTTTTAGATTTGATTTAAACTTCCTCATATCAGCGCAGTACTGTGGTATTGCCTCCTGCTTGCATACTCCATTCAGTCTCAAACTTCCTGCCATAAAACAGCTTTTTCCGGCAGAACATGGAACCTTCCAATACTGCCTCGCGGTATTATCAGGTGCAACTGATTGAATGATCTTCTCCACCTCTTGCGCTATAATTTCCACATCATGACGGCACAGGAGATTTATAGGAACAATCCGCAGGGATGGTACTCCTGCGTTGCTCCCAAAGTCGCACCATTCCTTCATGGATTCCGCATAGACACTATGAAGGACGCCACTGTCGCCGCTATCGTATCTAATTTGACACAAATACATCCTGAAGTTGACACCCCAAACAATTTAGTCTTCATTCCTGGAGTAGAATAATCATACCTCGAAAGTCCAATAGTGAACGGGTCAATCTGATATTTACCACCCTTAGATCCCATCATCCCTGCCGAGTGTGACTAAAAAAATATGAGCTGATTAACTGTACACTTCTTTTAAATACGAAACGAAGCACTTCTTTTTTCTGATGCAACTTCATACCTGCGACAGGGTCAAAGGAGATGGTGCCCTACCAGTCAACTGCCTTGTGTCCAAAGTTGGGCCAGGCTTCTTTGCTGTAAAAAATCAACGCAAATTTCATATTTCTGCAAATAAACCGTGACGGTTGCGAATGGCGGCAATTATACTGATGAAAACGAGGCAGGGTGTACAATTACGCGTAATAACGTTGCAGGTTTCATTTAACAGGAGCAATAATATAAAAATGTCAAAAGCATGCGTGCCGCTGAGCTAATTTCTTCTAAGTCACCGACGGCTCATCCTCAGTTTACCAGCTAGCGGCGGCCCATCCTCCAAATAATTTTAGTACATCCAATATAGAGACACAGAAGAGGCAGTATACATATACC
Organism: Bourletiella hortensis; assembly: GCA_034694225.1. Lineage (NCBI taxonomy): Eukaryota > Metazoa > Arthropoda > Collembola > Symphypleona > Bourletiellidae > Bourletiella > Bourletiella hortensis. The sequence continues at coordinate 23,043 of JAQFYD010000065.1, read as the reverse complement.
CTTGTCACATTACAATGAAACCACCTTTCACAGCGTCCTCTACAAAAATGTCAGTCCTCGCATTCTAGTATTTCACATACCGTCGTCCCAAATAAATCTAACCCCCTACGTAAGGCAATGATGTCTTTTGAATCTTTAGCCTACTCGGGCTCTAAGGCTATGCCTTTACACTTCTGTCGAAACAGCTCTAGACACACAAGAGTATGAAAGCTGACACGTATGGTAGCAACTTCAAAAATCGTTAAACAGTCGGAATGAGCCCTTTTGCCATTGTATCCCTCTGTCCGTCCAAGTCTTGACTAGTAAGCCACACAACCACAAAGGTAAAAATGAACACCCTCATATTCATATATGTGATTGAATTAAGCATGATCAAGCAATGTAGCAGCACTAGTGTAAACTTTCACCACCACTGCTTTCACCATCTGTAGCTTGTTTCAAAACTATAGCACTTCTGCAAAAGTGATAATCACTTTCCCTGCACCACCCATCTGCATATGAAATGAATTGTTGTTACATTCAACTCAGCCTTGTTAGTCTACCCTTCACCATTTACAACAGTGCACAATAGCAGCATAGATTACAGAAGCCACATGTGTGGAAATTTACGTGTAAAAGCACAAAGTGTGACATGGCATCCTCGTAATTTACAAAAGTAACTAATCAGAAAACCCTTCACCGATGAGCATAGAGTAACTCATATAGTCCTATGCTATGAAATGAATACTCGCAACTGAAAACTAAACAATTTTAGTTGTAGTCATAATGTTGAAAAGAATGAAACAGTGGATATAAGATAAAAACGTCAAAGGGATAGCAGGAAGGTAGAAGCTTTTGAGCGGTATTATGGCATATTTATACATATTTATAAAGTAGTGCATAGAAATTTGTAATTAAAAGGAAGTAGGATAATGGCTAATAATACGATTCGCTAGGAATAAAGATTAAAATGATTATTTTCTAGAGACGGAGGAGGATCATGAATTACCACTGACAGACATGGAGCGAACTCTGGGCGTCTCCACGTCCGTAGCTCTGTCAGGCGGAAGGGGTGGTAAATTTGCGCTATTCCGACGCTCCAAAGTACGCAATAATTCTCTAGAATCAAATGTCACCCCCGTAGTAGTAGTAGAAGAAGCTAGTAGTGATCCCGTGTAGCTGTTTTTCACTGAAATCACTGCATAAAACCAACCAGACATATGCAAATGTATATTCATACCACCAGAAGTACTACTCCAAGCATTCATTATACTTGTGCAAGTACATTATGTATCAGTGTCACTTGTGCTTACGAAGGTCAGTATCACAAACCCGCTTTTAGTTTTTTTTGTAACTGCTGGAAAGACTGTGCCCATCATCCTTCTCATTAACAGCAGCATTGAATGCAATACTTAAAACCAGTGAGTTTGGCAGCTTTTTGCGATCATGCTTCCAGTATTCGATTCCATCATGCCAATTTGATAATAATAGCAAGAAAAAGCATGCCATGTAGGTAAAAGCAGGCCCTTCTATTGTTTAAGCTTGTGTGACGAAAACACAGAGCAGGGCCACTTTGTGGAGATTTGCCTTGGTCGACTCAATATGGAGATATTTGAAGAGATACTTATAAATCTCAAAAGCAAGAATGCTTCCAGAATTGAAACTATGGTTATACCTTCCTGCGGAGTACTGACGAGCAGAACAGAATAAGAAGGCAACTTATACTTACTCGGAGTCGTTGGCTCGGACGCTGAGACGACTTCAGACCTACTAACATTAGAAGAGAGGGGAGCGGTGAGGAAATAGAACTCCATGAGGAGATCCCACATACAATGCTTAATAGCAGTAGAAAAGTAAGTTCTTAGAAGGTCGATATTTATACGCCCCTGCTTCCACATTCTTAACTCAAGTGCAACCTCTGCGGCGGTTCCATCTGTAAGATAGAAACTCTTATTCAGTGAAAACAAAGCTACCGATTTTATAAGGCAAGTTTTCAGAAAGATTTCCAAGAAGGCCTACCGGGGATTTCATCAGCTGCAGTCATCTGAATTAATTCCTCCATGCCCAATGTTCTTCTGTGAGAATCAAAAGAAGGTCTGCAAGCCTCAGGAACTCGGATCACATTGTCCATACCGTCGATTAAAGTGATTGCCAAGCATGCTATCCCTCGGTTACCAGTACCACCTGGACTTTGAATGTACATGTAAATATTTCTCTCCGTACATTCCTGGCGGTCTTCACCATACCTAGAATAATCCTGGTAACAGAAAATAAATCAAATTATTACAAATATCATCGAAAGTGACGAAAAAAGAACCTGATAATCGTGACTCACCTGAAAATGATTTTCAGGCTTAAAATCTGTGTACTTCGGTATATGGAGAAACTGCAGAAGGTTTTGATGTAGATAGTAAGAGAAAGCCGGCAGGTACTGGATGGCATATTGACTTAGTGCATACTGAAACAATTTATTCTCGGTGTGAGTATGGCTTCACTTCAGCTACTGTTTCCATGGTCTTACATTTACTTATGGATGACAGATTGCACATACCTTTAAGATGATATCGGGTGGAGAGAACGGCTTCTGTATGAAATGCACATCTTCCGGCGTTAATTTGCAATGCGGATTCCGGTCAAGCGTGACCGATAAGATGTCCAGCACAGAATCGTCCAATTTATTACGTAACGACTGCACTAGCTGTTCTCTTATCTCAGAACCTAATCGTTCGAAAAAACACAACAGTTAAACTGAATTTGTTCAACACTTATACATCGAACAATCAGTTTGAATTTTATTTACCTGCTTCGGTAATACCATGAACTTGTAGTAGAACCACATCTTCTGAGTAAGACCTGCCTCCTGGAATGTCTAAGTTTACTTGATCTCTCAAACTTCCAAAGTTAAAGCGATTTTCCTTAAATTTAAAGAAAAGTGGAGTAAGTTGTGCTTCAATTTTTAAACACAATTCGCATTCTTCGTCCTTACCTGCAAATGGTCATCCATTTCGGTCCGCCTTCCCTCGGATTGTGAGTCAGATTTAAAGTAATCAGAAAAATTTGGACTAGCGCTTGATGGCTCTTGCATACGGTACAGCCTGATAAGTAATTTCAATATTATAATCACATAGTTGTTTTTATACATTAATCTTAATACAAGCAGACCTTAGGTAAAAAACGTTGCTTAAGCTGTCCTTGTAGACGAACATATTCTTTCTATTAGTGACCTCAAACGGAATCAACGTCGCCTGTAAAGTCTGAAAACGGAAGTAAATAAAGGATGAAATGTTAGTCATACGAACGAGTCGTGAGGCTAAGTTGAAATGAAAAATACCTGTATGCCACGAGAGAGAAGAGACTTGCCGGGTCCAGTCCGAAGTCGAGAATGAAGAGTAAATTTAGTTTCCCACACAACTTTGCACCTAAAAGTACCTGCAGCAAAATCCGCTGCGCTCTCGGTAGCTTGCGAGATAAAGTCGAAGTCTGTTTCTTCAGACTGACTAGCAGGAACAGATGGGGGAAGTGCAGACAGTGAAGCTTCACGACCTTCCCATGCATCCGAATCTTCATCTTCGGGTTCAAGTAATGAACTGCACTGACGAGTGTCATCCAATTGCTGTAGAAGTAAGTCTTGATTGACGATCCTAAGTTCAAAAAGTGAATAAATTGCTTGCCAAGTCATACTCGCGCTAACAACCTACAAAACACGTCTTACTTTCTAAGCTTCAAACATATTGCATATATCTTCTCGCGCAACTTATTCGAAAATTCGTAAATGGTCAGGTCATCTTCGTTGTATCTGCAATGTTTTAAAATTTTGTTAGATTTTAACACCCACCACTTGACCTTTAAATATGTTGCTTCAAATTTCGTGCCTGTTGGTTTACGTCTTACCTACAATGGAAGTACATTAACATCTGTTCAGCATTCAGTTTGAAGATCATCCAAAAGGGTGGCAATCTCGGTCTTGCTGACTCCAACTCACCGTGAGCATAATCCTCTCCATCCGAGTCGCTACCATCCCCTTCATAACCTATGTCAGGAAAACTATTGTACAGTAGTAGTTCTCATGCTTGGGCACATACGGTCTCAATTATCATCACTTACCTTCCTCATTAGTAATAACACTACCGACCAAGCTAGAGATCTCACTCATTTGACTTGGCGTTGCAAGAAATAATCTATGACCACGGTGAGACTCCGCACAGTCATGATTCTTCAAATCACAGTCATGCGCCACATTTTCCATGCTTCCTGCTTTGCTTAGCACTTGTTGTTGTGTACCACTCATACCAGAAAACTTTCTCACGGGCTTACTACTATCGTTATGTTCGCTAGTGTCACGGATATGAACTATTTCTGGATCATCTGCATCACTATCGCAAGAGGCGAGGACTTGCTTGTGTAAACTATCACGCAACATATCTTCAGTGATCATTCCCTTAGAATTAACACCTACAAAAAATTTTCATGAAAGAAATTAAAGCTGCGCCTGATTAAACAGAAAGCAAATGCAGCAGCGCTTTAGATGACTTCTTTACCATCATAATCTCTAGCGGACTCATGGCGACGACGAATCTGACCATCACAGACGAGTTTGGGCAACGACGACTTTGAGGTACAAACCAAGTAGAACCAACTACCTTCCTCCTTCAAGCGGAAGCCATCCACTGATAAGCTTCTGAATCTCTGTAAGATTTTCCAGTTCATAATACATTGCTTGGCTATTTCACAAACCGCCCGACAAAATCGACTTGATGCAATTCATTAACTGACGACTGCGTTCACACTTTCGTACCTCCTTAAATTTTTGGAACCCTAATGGATAAGAATTATTAACAAACGTCAAAGGCATCACATGTAGCTGACACCCGTTCTTCCTTTCAGATCTTTGCACATGTTGTGAGACCAGTTCCAGCACATCTTCCGTCAAAGGCTCAGCTTCCCAACGGAAAGATGTTATTTCGTCACGAAGTAACCATTTGACCTGCAGTCAATTATTCTGTGTGAGGCTTAATTCTTTTATACGAAAATACAGACGGCAAAAAAGTTACTTACATCATCCACGGTTTTCTTCACTGCGTGCAACTGATGTTGTGGAAGATTCGGGTACATTTTTGTTATTTTATCCGGCCTAGAACCATTTCGCGCACACGTATTATGACTATGTTTTTGCAAGCAATTTCAGATGCGGTTCACATTTAAACTTACTCTGTTGATATGAGCCCATCAAACACGAGTAACGAAGGTATCTCCTCCTTCGAATTCGGAAGCGACGAAGAACTGCATACAGAGATTGTCCTTCTGCTTGTCGGTACACCCAAACTCTTATCTACGTCATTCACTTCCGGTGGGACTGTTAGGAATACGAACTGAGCCGTAACACTAATATCTGCTGGATCCAGATCTTCCAAAACCAGTACATCCTTTACTTCGTGAAGAAATTCATCTAGAAAGGCAAAACGGCTTGTTGTAAGCCACGTTCTTCCTTGCATTAGCCGAGCTTTAAGAAATAGTTACCCAAGCAAGTTGGTACATCACGAACAGCAAAGTTGCTAGAGAAGTCCTTGTACTTGAAACAACATGTGAGGTACAAAAATAGTGGAACAGGATCGGACAGATCTTGCTCTATCTCAGACCTGCGGCAATCATTCAACGATGAAATAGTACAGCTCCTTCATGTCCCTCTCATTAATTCAGAAAAGTTATTATACCCGTCATCCATTGGCTGAACGATAAAATCTGGCAGGAAGAGTGGGTCACTGCTGCCAAACTCAGGTGAGCGGGATATATCCTCCTTGGATGGCACTCGCAAGGCATCTGAACAGGCCGACTCTGCTTTCACAGTTAAAGACTCTACTTCATCAAACTCTGAGGTATTTTTCGATGAGTCGTGGACACTGGGGACATTTTCCTGAAAACAAATAAACAGCCGGCCGTTTAACAAACTTTCTTCCTTCCAGCACACCTGAGAGAGCTTTCTACCACAGACGGCCAAGACCACATGCTTTCACTTCGTCACTATAGCTCTTTCAAGTTGCAATTACTTCTACTATTTTTCAGCAAAAAAACTCAAGAATGCACGAGACTGTGTAATTGTAAGCACTCAATCAGCAAGATGGTGCATAGGATAGACAACAACTATTCAAAGACAACATTTAAAAGGAACAATAGTTAGCCACAAGAACTATATTATGAAGGAAGGCTGAAATAGTAAGCTGATGCAAAAATGATTTCACCTTTTGGTACAACTTCATTTCAGTACTCATTATTCTTTCAGCAGAGTAACACAATCGAATTCTCTCTTTAACACATGCCCTCTACAACTACGACAGAGAAAGTGTACGGAACCCTGTAGGATGATACTCCCCCACCAGAAATGATGAAAACTACTGCAATTTTAATTGAAAATTCTCTTTCCAAAGGACTGCCCCTCACAAATAATAATACTTATGATAATAATTTATTCAAAGCTTAAAACTAAAATCCTGTGTACCTAAGAATACAAAGGGAGATGACAGACGAGTTGCATAATGCACACAGAAGAAAACAGTCTAAAGTAAAATTTAACGCTAAAGTTACGGCTTGCATTAGTAAATTGCGCTACCATAGTGTTTACAGTGACCATAACGCAGCCTCACGGCAAACTACACACCGAATACACGACCAGGAGAGAACTACTACGCTAAGATTAGAACGAATACCTTAGAAAGGACCGTGTCCGTTTTATCCTTCCAATGCGGTCGCTCCGAACAGCAGCTCTTCTTCACCATTAAATATTACATGATTATCATATTGCCAACACAATCATTCACATTATACTTCATACTCCGTTTACCCTGATCCTCTCTCGACCCCACTATTACTTCAATGGGTTTCCCTAACCCTCCTACCTAAACCAACACCCTTGAAAGTTTAGAAATTATAATAAACTTAAGACTTACCATTTCAAACTGACTTTCATTCAGTTTGAAGTAAAACACATCCGCCTGATCCGTGACCCCGTTGAAAGTAAGTAACAGAATATTCCTGAAGCGTTTCTTAATGAACCCATGCACAGATGTCATATCCCTGCAAACTGCACCAATGGACTTTCGTGGTCCAGATGTTGATGGAGCAGTAGGACTGTTACTGTCGATGATGTCACCAGCACCTGTAGTGCCCGGTTTGGCCCCATCGACTTGTGAACCTTCCCTTTGTTTCAGTGATCGAAAATGGCCACAGATAGTCTACAACGTATGCAACGCCAATGTAGAATCGCGAAAAGGCATAATTATACCGCTCTGTCATGAAGCTTTCTTTACTGGCATACTTACCGTGATAAACTCCGTCAGGTCAATATCCACCTGAAACTTTTGGCACAAAATCATTGCCACGTCTATGTCCTTGTGATGGATGAAGGAGCCATTCTGAAGGCTCTCGAACAGTCCATGTATGTACGACTTGGTCCATGCGACCTCCAATGTGGCACAGTGATTACGCAAAAGCTTTGAGCTGACTATAACAGGTAATACAATAAATTTGATAATTGAACGCATGATACTTAAGAATATAATATAACTAAAGCACATCTTATGATACATATGTGTCTAATAATTACTTGTGCTGGAATCTTCTGCTTTTAACCCTGGACTCTGCAACTTATGAGATTTCAGAAGCGATTCGTCATTGTCATCTGCCTTGGATTCCGCTGAGGTGCCGCCCTCTGTTTCAGCATCTTCAGCAGACGAGGCTCCTACACGACGCCGATCCAAGTACAAATCATGCTTGGAAGAAGCACTTCTTCGAATCACATGTTCGATCAATTTGTTTAGAGAACATTCGTAACAAAACACCGGGAGTGTTACAGAGCCATATTTAGGTACGTGATTCTTAGGAAAAACGAGCTGATCACTTCTGTGGCTGCCACATTCGATTCCCTTGCCAGTCAGATAACTTGGTTCATCAATGCACGTAATGTTGCTACTCAACGCATCCCTTGAGGTTTCCCTAGTACATAAAGGTGATGGGAGAGATGAATCATCTGCCCCATAGTGTTTGTCATCTGCTGACTTTGTCCGGGATCTCTGATGTTGCTGAATATTACTCTGATTCTTCCAGTTTGTGTCCATGGATCCTACTCTAAAGCGAAAGGCACTCTTAAAGGAGTTCTTCCTGTTTAATGGCCTCTTTGCCAACGGCCCGGACTCTCCTCCGGACTTTGCGCGACTTCTTTTCCTCCCTGCAAGTGTTCCAAGTGTTCCGTCGTTTTTCTCAGAGGAACAACTAGCTAACTGCTCAGTCCCAACGCCAGCTGCTGTCTCCAGTTTGCCAGTTCCATTATTGGTCATCGGCTGAATGGGTGTGCTCGTCATCGGAATTCCTTCCGGATTGCTCACGGAGAAGTCAAAACTTTTCTCTACTGTTGTTGGTGTATCTACTATTATTCTGGCTCTCCTCTCCCCACTCTCTTTACCATTATTAAGAACATCAATATCTTCCTCATCATCGTCGTCATAATCTTCATCTTCATTATCTGGGAGCAAATTAACCGAACGACTGGCTTCTCCTTCCATATGATGAACTGCAGCAAGATTGTTTTGTGACAGCATCAAGACTTTCACATCATGATACGATGCTGGCATAAGTGTGATTATGACATGAGAATGAGTAATCCCCTTGATAAAACAACGCCATCTGGGTACAGCAGAGCCTGGAAATTTCATTCATCACCATTAACACCCGTCATATCTGTAACATCTGAAGCAAAAGTTAGAACTCACTAGAATTCATTCGATGAACAATGGGTAGCTCTGAAACATCAGGAGCTCTTTCACGTCCAACAAGCAAATTTAGTATAGTCTCATGCTCCTCATCAGCCAGAAACACTTCTCGCTCATGTAATTTGGACACATTGTGACTCCAAGCTTCGTATAACGTGCGGTTGGCTTGGTCACAAAAATTGGACAGCTCATGGTTTGGATTCACAGGAAAACTCATGGACAGGTCTATACATATGCAGACAAGGTGAACAGATTGGGGTATATTCCATCGTAGCCTTTTTACATATTCCCTTCTACATATGATCATGATACTGATTACATTAATACTCCATACCTTGATTGAACATGGACAGCAAAATCTCAGACTGTTGACTTTTCGGGAGAATCCGGTTCAGTTCGAATGCAAACGGAATCAATTTGATATTATCACTCGGTACCACATGTCGTCCACCTCTGTTCTCCCTGGAGAGACAATGTTCACCCACATTTTTTACCCAAGCATAGAATTCAGTAACCATTCCGTTTTAAAAAAAAATCAAGATACGCGAATGCCTTACGGATGGAGAATATGAGTCGGTGAAGGAACTTTCTCATCCCTGCACATGAGATTCAAATGCTCAAACGTTACCAGCGCAGAGATGCATTCTCGGTCAATCTCAAATATCTGTAAATCACACAATATTCCAACACGGTTTATGTGGTGACATATGGTAGCATTTTGTAGCATACATGAAGGCATTTATTTAAGAATGAGAATCTGACTTTCACTCCAGAGAAAGCAGTACCCAATGAATGAACAATGAAGCAAACAAATCAAGCGCCACCTGTTACATTACTTCGTTTATCCACATGTGGATTCATGAGTTGTGTAGTTAAAAAATGAAATACGGTCATCTCCATGTTACTTTCATACACTCCGACGCCGTTCTTACTCCTTCGTCGCAATAAACTCAATCAGCATATGAGCTATCATCGTCAACCCTTATCATTAGTGTGAAGATTATAACTCCGCAACTAGCTCACAACTTTGTCTACAGGAACAACAAGGATACACACCTCCTCTAATGGAATATGAAAATCTAAGAAGGGGGACTACGTGCACAGTTGATGGAACCAGTGAGTGAGCCAGGTGAGAAGCCTTATCAGCTTAGATTAGCTATCAATCGTTATAACACCTTTTTTGCATGCTTCCGTACGTTAAAATAATGCCTCTCATAAAGTGTACGCGGAGGTGATAAGTCATAACTGTTTTATTATCAAGCGATCGTAAACCCCGTGCAAATCCTCTTCTCCTCTCCCTATCCCTTTCCATGTCTCGTACTATCACTATAACAGAGTTCAGTTGAAATTTTTATGAAAAGAAAAATGGATGCATTACATTTATAAGTAAAGAGGGTTTAGGTAATCCTTATCTCTCCAGCCTCTTTCCTCGCTCCCTCTGTCGCTCTCTCTCTACTCAGCATAACCACAAGTAACACATGGTGGATGAAATCATTACACACAGATTTTATGACTAACTGTCAAGAGAAGAGGGAACGATTGTAGATAAGCAAGTTTGGACTCCTCATTCTGGAGAGACTGCAGGGGATTGGCGGCTTCGAAGAACTTTTAATGCTGGTGATGATTCCATTGTTGACAAAAGCGGGACCAATTCTAGCCACCCCTTCGTCCAGAGAGTATATTAGGTACATGATCATAATCACATTCATGCTCAAGCTCAACTCCCCACACATCCTGAAGATTCTATATGCGCAAACTTGTTTAAGATTCGTGCGAACAACAGCCATCTTCAGCGATGCTGCAAATTTTCAAGTTTACATGCCCTAGCATCCTTCAATACAACTGTGCAATCTTTAATGGTACATTCGGGACTCCATTATATGATATTACATGATTATTGCAATAAATTACATAAAAGTATGCTGTAAGATGCAGCCTGCAGTTCGTCTTCTGCAGACAACAAGTAGGAGAACCGCATGGTTCCCACTCCCGGCATATACGGTCACCACGTACTTCAGCCCATTACCATACCGCTGGATGAAACCGAGTAATAGCAACAATATGTGATGAAGATTGGAGTTTGTTAAAATTAAATTCTCCGTACAGAAATAATACACACAGTACCCAGTATCCAAACAGAAAGTCTCCTTCGCACGTATGTAACATATGTACTTATATAGCAAGGCAAGGACGTCATTAACTCTGAATCATGATACCTAATGACATGCATGAATACCATGTTGAGATCGGGCGCAAGCACCGAGAAAAATTTAGCTGAAAACACAAACCAAAAAATCTGTTTTGGCAATCCATATATTTATTTACGTAATTGGCATCAAACAAAACTGAACCTCCAGATTTTCTAGATTGCATACCCATGAGTAACGAAACAGAATGTCAGATGCATCATAAGATACAACCTGTCCTACAGACAATAGGTAAATTAAAAATACTGATAGCTACAGAAACAAAGTTTACTTGCTCTCTCCCGCCTTCCCTGTTGGCAAAAACTGCGATGATGATGACGACGATGATAGTAGTGGCAGAAATAAGTTGGAGAAGTTGAATCTCACTTTAAATCAAAGTGACAAGACTACTTCTCCACTTAGTCCATGGACCACTGTCTTAAATTATAAACCATTTGTCTTGGTTCTAGTACTAGCGGCAGCAGCAAAAGCGGTATAACTGGTTCCTTGACGATGATATAACAACCCGACGTGAATACCAGTGGTGGCAGCGGTGATGAAGTCTCTATGGCAATACTGGTGATTCGGATGCTGGTGACGATGATGGTTAGTGGTCAATCTCTGTGAGCTGGAAGAGTTAGATCTGGCACTTTCACTCAATTTCCATGCCGAGATCTTCACTTCCAACTCACTGCGAAATGACAATTGGCGGCCGTCGAAAATTCTGCTCCTGCAGCCACCTCCCCCTCTTTCTCTCTTTCCCTAGCTCTACAAATCCCACAAGGTCTTCCAAAAACCAGTCACTTATATTCTAACCACTCTTCTATAGCCCTATTATAGTATTTGTCACCCGTGCTAGCACCACGATGACGGCCATAAAAAAACTGTATAACAGTTGAAAACTACTGGCTCCTTCTGCACCTCTTCCCTGCTCGAATAGGAGTTCCTCCAATAATAATATTCTCCTCTCCTAAAAGTTTTCATTTTTCAAAATAACAACACCAAAAACTAATTCCAACTTGCTCCAAATGAGAGAAAAATTTTGAGACGAGGAGATGGGAGTGTAATACTTAACATACGAAGAAGAGTCTTCTGTATGACGACAAGAATGGGTCATCAGTGGATTTATATAGCTCAAGCTCGGACCAAAGTACACATCCCTACCATCGAGTAGACCTCCTGATAACGAATGATAACAAAAATTTTCAACTCTAAATGAAGTCGAAAATTTCTACCCAAACCCACCTCATGTATACATACTTTCCTACCACCTATTATCATCTATCTCCATTCCATATAACAACCGCCACCACCATCACCAACAAACGGAGCTAACTAATCTGCACAAACAAACAATACTCCACCTACAAACGATGACCCCACCATTTTCCTCTCGTTTTCTTCTTCTTCTTCATTATTTTTTTTGCAATCAAACAGCAATTCAAACCGTTCTACACTAGTGTCTATCTCCTGTTAATAAGAGGGTATTAACTGAAAGATTATTGCTGATCACTCCACCGCATGTGCCCAAAAGACATTCTTATTGTCTTTACAACAGAAATAATTGGTAGACGCTACCAACAATGCCCTTAAAGGGTTCAGTTGGTAAAACAGACTGCCGCCGCGGACAGGACAGCCTTAAGACCAAAGGATGAATATGCGTATGCTCAGCTCACATCTTACGAAAAGTAGTGACAATGCTAATACACATCTCCTTTTCTTCAGAAAACTTTTTTTACTACGTTCTACAATGAATGTACGTGTGATCCCAGTTTAGTTACCTTCTATTATTTGCCTATCTACATGCTCTCTGTCAATAAAGTCTTCCCTCTCATCCTGCTCTTCAGACTCGCACAAACCCATGTTGTACATCACGAGAGTCTCCGCATTATCATTATCGTGATCACAGAAGGAAAGACTCCCTCTATTCCTCATCTCTTCCCTTTCTATCTCTCTTAACTAAAAACCCTGTCACATTAAACGATAGAAACAGAGAATAGGTCACCGCCGTTCATAAATTGTACTGATATTCCGTCACCATCAACCATTTCCTCCCGTATGAATGGAATTCCTACCGGTATTATAACCACCTTCCTATCACTTTCTACACTCATCGAGCTCCTTCACGCACACCTTCAAACCCCACAATAATAAGCTCAACTACTCCGGAAATAATGACGTAACAGTAACAGACACGGTTTCTCTTCATCATCATCATCATCGGAGTACCTCATCTTGTACATGTAAATATGGAAATCCGCTTCCTCAACGCCATCAACTTTATATTCGTCATTCACGGGTTCCATGACATTGTCTCATCTAGTTACTCCTGACTGATGCCCCGGCTTGAGCCGTCTTATTGTATTACATTTACAGAAAGCTCCCACACAGCGACATCATTATGAGAGCCTTCACCCTAATGTACTCCATTACCCCAAGGATCTAGTATCATCCATAGAACCCTGCGCTAATCTCAGGATCTGTTAATTCACCCGCATATGACGGAGTCAACGAGTTTCTAGAAGCTACTATTACAGATCGTGAAAGACAGCTAAACTACGTGGGAAACTCGTTCTTCAAACTTACACAAATATTTCCTCAGCCGATCTAGATCTATGCAGAAAATGTTCGGCATGATCAGGTTATTTACGCCACGCCATAACTACAAACATTGTTGTAGTCATCATAGAGCATTATTATTATGAAGTTCCGTCCCATTAATAATCACCGAGAGTACAGAGATGTAATAAAGTGGGCAAATTTTCCCTTATCAGAAAGTGGTAGTAATTAGTTAGATCCCAACGGCACCACTGACATCATTTCAAGTGGCTCTGCTTAGTCAGACACCACTAACCAACTGATAACATCAGGATGTTTCGCAACAAGCCCTGTCAAGGCTTTGCATAAGACTTTTTTTAGAATACCACTTGTTAGGGGTAACTCAAATACGCCCTGGAGTTGCACGCATTCAGAGATTAATTAATGCGCTGCTGCTGCCACTGGTTTCAGTAATGATAAACATGAGCAACATAATCATCACCAGAGGTAAATGCCGAAGCTGCTGACGTGTGAGGATGTAACCGGGTTTAATTTTACCGTATATACGATCATCAACAATTCAATGTTTGTTTAACACTTTCCGCTAGCATTTCATTGAGTTTTTTCCCTGCAATCCGAATACGGACAGATAAGATATCTTTGTTCCAAACTGTCAACATAATTGACAACAAAACGAATTCCTTTGAACCGAAAGAACCAATGAACGATAGCAAGTCACACTCACACGGAATTAACAGAACAAATATAAAGTCATCATCAGGTTATAAGCCGAACACTGCGAGAAGAGCAAATAAACGTGGTCCCTGCTAAAAAAATACGGCTTTTCATGTGCATATTGAAATTGAAATTATTAATGTGTAGCCGAAAAATTGTCGCCCAGTTATCACTCAGACCATTGGTGCCTTCTGTTTGCGTCTAACGAAAAAAAATCCTCCACTTAAATGCGTATGTGTTAGTTTTGCATTGGCTGAATTGTTTGCCACATCATCATCACCACCACAAACTAATCTTATCGGCCGTATCCTAACATACAGGCGATCTACAGCCTTTTTACCGAATTTAAAGTTGACAAATCAGCAAAGTAATTATTGTAACATGAGACTTTATATTTGATTACTTGCTGTATGAACAAAACAGGCCATGTCACCTTTTGGCGTGACTACCACTGCAGTCTGCCAGTATCGACTTTTTTTCATTCATACTTCCAATAATAATTTTTGTCGAAATCTATGGCAAAAATACGATAAAAGTGATAAACTTAAGCAAAGTTCCTTGCCCGCTGATATAGCGATTCAGGTGGAATGCAAGCAAGGTGTCTTTTTATGGAAAGCCATTTTTAACCAGACAAATCTGGTCCTCATGAAAGTAACACATCTACAATCAGCAAGGAGACTTTCTGTTAAGTAAACCAGACGATCGCAGATGAGATTGCCTAAGGTGTAAACCGTTACGGTTGCACAAAGGAAAACTAACGCTATTGCTTAAGATGAACAAATGCAGAACATTACCTTCTCAGGGACTTCAGTATATTCCAGACCATTCATGTATTTCCTTTCATAATCAGCCCCTGTGACCTTTCCATACTGGGGTTCGATCCAGCATTCCGTAACGAGATATAACTCTCCCACCTCTTCCACAGATTCCCCTTCTCCCTCGTCTTCATCATCTGAATTACTATTAAATAAATAAGAATGTTACGTAATAGGTGAAATCATCGTTACGAGGTGGGTTAAATCAAATAAAGCAACGAGGTTTACCTTTCTAATGAGCTGACAGGAGGGAATATGACGTATTGTAAGACACAAGGTGTTAGATTCGAGGAATCTGGAACTTCGTGCATTTCCTCGAGTTCTGGGCTCCCTATTTCATTTTCGACATCTTTTTCTAAATCGACCTACGGACACAATTGAATGATGTTGAGGGTGCGCAATCGAGATTAATAAATGATATATGACTTTACCGTCATAAAGAGCTCTAAGACTAGGTTCACTGTGCCGGCTCCGGAATTAGCGAAGCGAAATCCTTCCTGAAGACGAATCCTGTTAGGATAATGAACAGCAATGAGGCTGACAGATTGATTTTTAAAAATATCGTTTCAATTAAAGCTTACTTTGTGAGTGTTGCTAATATCTGTGAAGCACAATTAAGGCTCAACGGACTGGAGGCAGAACTTTGAACACACCAGATCCAACGTCGATGATGCAAATAGCGAGACACGGTATTAAACATTTCTGGTCCCATTTTAATATTTGAACCCCATGGAGTTGGAAATGTAGGACGGAAGCCAAAGGTTGATGGCTGACTACCATGAGCTTTTGGACTTGCAAGGTTGTTGTAGGAATTTTGCGGCAGTAATGTCCTAAACAAATTCCTCGGTACCCGTTCATATCTGCATGAAGAAACAGAAGTTCTGAATACTGATTGCAGTATCATCCAAGACAAATTATGGAAGAATAGTTACCGAATCAGTATTTTCTCAATGGGCTTATGAAGAAGATTGCAGCAGGGCAAAACTCTACTACTCCCCAAGCTCCCTTTAGAAACTGTTGCATCAGGTTCCTCAGCTGTGGACGGACTTGGGCTACCATTTCTCCATTCTGAAAGCTCCTTGAGTCTCTGGGGAAACGTGAGAGAAGAGATTTTTTCGCGTAAAAGAACCACTTCTTCATGTCTCACAAGGCCAGGGGTGCCAACTAGGAATGCCAGTCGAAGTACCACACATGGGGGCTTCGATGTAACCTTTATGACGTAAAAAGAGGACGGCGGTTTTTCGTTGTCACTGCAAATATAACATGTTTCAGGATTAAAGACTAAATCATGATGTTTGAAGAAGTATGGGACATTACTTGCAAATAAATTTAACGTAGGAGTTATTCTCCACAAGTACAAAAGAGCTCCAATCTTTCAGAAGGGTGTATAGCGCCATCATTGCCTGGCGGCACTGTATAACATGATACCTCCCGCTAGCGTTGGGTAAGTGAAGGCTCCTTAAAGTTCAGGAAAATAAAAGTCATAGCAACAGTTTCGTATCAGATTGTGGAAAAGTAAGAACGCCGCCTTACTTAGGTAAAGGATGATCATGCTCCAGAATAACACCGATGCTATGCGTATGCATCCATTTCTGCCAAATGGTTGTGTCAAGAAGACATACAGGTTTCCAAAACTGGGCGAACTGGGCAAACTGGTTTTGCGAGGTTCCAAAATCGCTGAAAATACCAGAACCATAGGTGAGGTACGGGCATTAATTTCTACAGACGCAAAACCTTTTCCACACTCGTACCTGGACATCAGCACCGGTGCAGCGTTACTCGATATATAAAATAGTGGTATTCCGTTTCTTAAGCTATCAGGAATGTTGAAGTACGAGGGATTGGTAGAAAAAGAATTAAAGTGAACTAAAAGCTTGTCCGATTCAGATAAATTTTTCTGTGATGCCCAGAATCGAGAGACCATTAGCTGGCGGTAGTACGACTGAAATGGCTTTTTAGCCAAGCAAGTTACATCATGAAGAAAATCATATGGTCCCTCTAACCACACGGAGCACTTGACTTTAGGTTCCCTTAAATTTGTTGTCATGACGTATTCAATCTGAATGAGGAATTTCCACGGCAGGGTTAGCCTGATTTCTAGTGTGTTATCTGTCCCCACATTCACTTCCTAGAAGTTATAAATAAAAACTCAGACTCAGAAGTAAACAAGTAAACATTCCCAAGCACTTACTCGTAGCGTAAAACCCTCCCTCAGTCTGCAGGATAATATTTTCAGGTAGTCGACAGCCAGAGAAGTCTCATACTGTTGCTTCTTAACAATCGGCATGTCGCGAACTTTGAAGAAACATTTGTTCCTGCGAGACAATAAATCATTGTAAAAGACAGGTCAATGCATAGAAAGACAAATACGTAAATACGAGGAAATCTTACCTCACAGACCACTCCCCTGGTCTACTTGTGGGCGGATCAACTGGATGAATTTTCAATCCCTGCAATGACTTTTGGAAGCTCCATGATAAAAATGCAGAATGAAAGATATTCATGGCGAAAGAATCATCTTCTTTCTACAAAATATGAATCGGTAACCATTTTAGAACTGCTCCAACAAACATGTGTCTGTATGCATCACATCAACGCGTTAAATGACTTACGACTTCAGGTATCGACGTTAAAAAGGCCCCAAAAGTAGCACCAGATATAAAGCGCATAAGGTCTGCATACGGTAGTACGCCGTAACACAAGTGTGGATGAAATGGACTAGAAAGTTGCATGAATGAGCACGAGACTGTATTATACCGTAACTGCGACAATACGGCATCCAAGTAACCGCCATCCGGTACGCTTATCACTCCGTCAGTAACTATTATTAGCCCTAAAACGTCAACGCATAACGATTCATGTACTGGAAGAAATAAGCACGAAATGATTCGCAAATAACTGAATATGAGGAATATCTTACCTGCAGTAGAGTTTTCGGGTAAAAGCTGCAGACCAATGAGTGATTGACGCAACAAATCTACGAAACCAAAATCTGGACTCATCGCTTCGGCGCAATCCGCTATAGAGCTACGCTCTTCATCGAAAATCTGACCCACGATTCGGTCAGACTGAGACTGAATTACAAAACAATAGCAAGTGGATAACACAAGAATTATTGTCAAAAACCACTGTGGTACTGGTACTTTTACTTGCAACTTACCTGAGTGTTTTCCATTTCTTCGCTTACTGACGCGGTGATATCAGCTACTTTTGACTCGATCGCGGACAGTCGCTCAAAAACTATAGATAGAACACTTCTTATGGTTTCTGGGCTTAGAAGAATGCCCTGAATAAGAACCTGTGGTGGAAAAAATACGCAACATGTTTTTTCTTTGCAGTAACCACTTTGCTTAGTTTCATATTTTCTTGCAAAGTTATATACCTGTTCTGATATTGAAGCCAAAAACGGGGCATGAGCTATAACAGTAGCGTATATTCGAGGCTGGAACAACACCAAGCTGCCAGGTACATAGAACTGTAATACCAGGGTTAAAATGCATCATCAGCAACACCCAAACATAATGTTCTATAAGGATCATCAAATCATAAAACCGCATCATACCGGTTTGACCATTCCTCTCATACTTGCTTGAAGAGCATCAAAGATCCCCTCGAACATGACCAGTCCAGCTTGAACGTCCTGTGTTGACATGGAAACAAAGAGAGCAAGATCAGAAGAGCAGGAACAAAGAACATGAGATTGTTTACCAGAGTATTGTAGAAGCGCAAAAAAATTAACGTCACGAAAATAATAAAAATTGATAAATAAGACTACAGTCTGATATACTTACGACAGACGCTACTGACGAGCTAATATCCAAGCCGTAAACTAAGCGATATTTTCTAGCGAGGAAATTAACAGTCGTATGAGACGATATCCGGTATCTGCAATGAAGTACGTAATCGGAGTCAATGGATACAGATTTTACTTTTGATGACTCTTTAGTACACAGACTTCCAAGTGCACTAGCAATAGCTAGTTTTTCAAAACTCTTTTGCTTACAGGTACAAATGAGCCGACCGAGGAGTCCACCCGGATGGAGCATTTTTTGGCACAACACTTATAATCTCGAGTTCCTTGGTAAAATCATTCTGGATCATAGTACACAAACAAGAAAAAATTAGTAACCATTATCTCGTCATTTTTCACGTTCACCATTTAAAATTCAATTATCTGTACCAAAGTGTACTTCTGCGACAGGGAAATTTCCGTATTCAACAGTGAGAAAAACCATTCTGCTCTTCGGTTACGTGATATTCTATAACCGTTCCCCATCAACACATAAAGTTGCTCAGCCTCCAATACTTCCCTAGCCTCCATCACCTTTTCTTCATCTTCTGCCTCCATCCTTTCCACCGCTAAGACAGACAGATCTCCTACCTCAAAATCTACCCACAGTTAACAATACTTTATTTAATACTCATCAGTTTCTCTCCACCTCAATATTAATAATATGTCTTCCAACATTACCACAAACGATAAGACGTGTCCATTAGTTTGAAGAACGGTCTTATAGCAATAAATCACTGCTGTACTGCTCACAGCTTCTTCTTATTCTGTCAGATGAATCTGTAAAAACAAAACCACACAAACAATCACACATTCGCTCATCACAATCCCAAAGAAATAATGCCCACTGCAAGTCAAAGTAGTTGAGTACGAGCGTATATATATTACCTGCGCATCACAATCAATTCTTCTCAAGTTCTTCATGATGATAAAACGTTTCTAGGGGAAATTGATCACTATTATTATCTAGAAAAGACATGAATATTACATCATTTATAGTACTGCTGACCTTTGCTACTCATTCAAGAGTCAAGAAGAGCAAACAATCAAACAAAAGTTAACCGTTTCCAGGAAAAAAAATATCATGAGCAAGATGACAACTGTCACCTTGTCGTAAGTAAAGCGAGATAATCTACTCAAGTTGACATGCTTCTCAATGGAAATCAAGTTTGTGAATTAATGAGAATATTCTTACCTTTGTATATATATATACAATGATGACACAATTCAAATGTCCACAGAAAAATTAAATATCTTCACCAGTCTTTGACGGACATGACAACATTCCCCTTTCATTTAACTTCTTCCACAATTTGAAGCCATAGACATTGCATACTCAGTGTCCTAACATATCCTGCTAATTATTTGTAACAATGTAAGTAATATACAAGAAAAAAACTTTAATGTCCTGCCAATGTCTGCAGATAAAGTACAATCGAATTAAACTTCTACAAATCTATTATGTGCATGTGACTTTGATTTATTGTTCGAAAGCCCCTCCGTTCATAGTGGTTCCCGTCCATGTGAGACGCATTTCAATGGTATAATTCAATAATACTCGCCTGCAAAATTTTAGTTCGCAGGGGGAAAATTCCAGTTTCCCACTTTTCAAGCATTGTTGGCGCGAACTAGGGAGTTTCAAAAAAAAATTGCGAAATTTTACGATTACGAATACTTCTAACGAATACTGTGCAAATCTTCATTGCATTTGAATCCGCTCACCGTACTCGTCATTAGCTCCCTTCGACGTTTAGAGCAGGTATGAAAACTACTGTCAGTTTGCTCAAATACCCGTAATGGATTAGTCAGAAAGTAGTATTGTTAGACATGGAATTGTAATTTACATAATTTTGGCAATTTAATTGCAGCATGCATTCTGGACTATTGGCACTTGTGCGACAATTGAATCCGGGAATAATATCATCAGGAGCCATTACTGGTGTATTGCCATCAAGATCGAGATTGGCTGCTATAGCGACAGATAACCGACTTTGTTGGAATTCGACCAGACGCAGTATTTCTACGAGTAGGTTCCCAAATATGTCGGAGTCAAAACAGTCTAGTAAGGACTCGGCTGCTGCTGATGATGGATTCGTTGTGGACAACTTGGACCCAGAATCTAAGGAAAAGCTGATGAAATTGAAGGACGTTCTGGTGAAGAATGCTTACTATGAGAAGTATAAGGAGAAGATTGTGAAAGCTCAGAAGTAAGTTAGAAAGACGGGGGAGTAGTTGTTATGGAGAAGAATAATAATGTTTATTATGGAGGAAAGTTAATAATACTGTCTGTTGTCTTGGGTGGTCCTAATCTTAGATCTGGTCCCATGGAATTCTTGGCCATGCTGGAGGGACTCAAGTCAAGTAAGACTAAATCAGTGTCTGCGGACTATGTGCCGAAGATGACGACACACAAGAAAAAAGTAGGTTAAGTGAGATTGTTGGGTGGATTTTTCCTCCTGGTCTATTCTAACCTTGAAGGTATATATGATATTGTAACAACAGATGGGTTAAACTGTGGATTTTTCTCTTTTTAGAATTTAAATGAAGTCATGAAGGTAGAGCTCCTAATGGAACTTGGAAAGGAGGATATCACCTTTGTAAGCAGTTGCATTCGTTTTGTTTGTTTGTATATAATATGTCCACATGTGAATGTGGTGGTTTTGATGCATTTGTATATAACTCAGTTGATTATCGTATTCAGATATGGCAAGAATATCATCGGAAGCATGGGCTCGTGGCGGCTTGCATGCCTGGTACTGTATATGATAGAATTCTGTCTCGTACCGAGATTTGCGACACTGTAAGTCAATTTAAACAACTGTTTGCATGACAACAACAGTATAGTGACAACCAAAACAAAATCAGTGATTAAGTATTTTGTTCTAAAGAATTGTATGTTTGTGTTTTTTCCACCAGTTTGTCTTACCACTGGAAAGGAAAAATGGGCATGATTTCCATCTTGTCCAGTTTTCTAACCATGCTTTCTACTTCACACCGCTCGTCTCATGGCAAGCATATAAAGAGAATGCTCCAGTATCTCTGACGCTCACCAACTATGACGAACTCAAGGCCGACAAAGATCTTGTCTTGATGCGTGGTGAATTTGACAAGAATGTAGTGGTAAGTTTAACATACATATTTTATATAAACAACGTTATTTGCAATTCTTACATGACTTTGAACTGACCCTTATTTCAATCATATAGAGTCTGAAAGAAGCACAGTCGCTAGCAGTGCAGCTGCATCTGTACTATGCGGAGCCAGATTTTCAGAGAAATATATTGATGGAGAAATTTACCAGTGCACCCTTAGAATTCGATCATAATGATCTTCTCCAGGAATTAGATCGAATGCAAAAGGAACACGCCGAACTGTTTAGCGGTGAACCAGTCGAGTCCCTTGAGAAACCTAGCTCATAAAAGAATTAATAGTATCATGGATCCAACTCCTCGTCCACCTTGGTGATTATCAGTATGATGGTCTGTCTAACAACTTTTTATTCTGACTATCACAAGATGATAATGAAGATAGTCTGTTTCTTTTCTGTTCTGACGGTGCTGATTTCTGGTGTAGAAGAAATGTGCGAGAATTCATTACCACTTGAACGTAAAATTTCAATGCAAGTAATGAAATAAACGGTGAACTTACAACCTTTTCGCTCGCTTGTTTTCTCCTAATTCGGCGAATAATTTCCTTCCTAACTTTGAAGGTCTTGCATGAAAAGCGTCATGTCATGTAATCAAATGATGGAAGACATTGAGCCGTTACGACATGTACTATTGAAAATATACGAGGATTTTTATTACATTATTTGTACATTTGATCAGTTTCTGTTGCTATTATTAGGAAAATATATACAGTACGCGTTTAAACAAAGCTCTATTACTAATAATTAATATTTAAAGCTCCAACATGGCAAATAATAACAATAATAGTAATAATAAAAATGGCCATACAACACATTATAGCACAAACATCCTGTAGGAACTGAAATCTAAAAAGAAAGGTTTATTGACTAAAAAATATTACTGAGAGTTTGCTATTTACCCTCAATAATAATGTGGACCATGTACACTAGATATTGGCTTATGTTACATTCAATTAAAATTCTAAGGTTGGACTAAAATTCATGTGCCCTGCCGCGTGAATATACTTGGAAAAAATTACCAACGCAACAAAACTACTACTACTAGCTATTGCTAAACTAATAATACAGTAAGTAAGTGCATCTACTAAAATAC
>JAQFYD010000064.1:0-34313 GCA_034694225.1 Bourletiella hortensis | reverse complement strand
TCATCCATATAGAAACAAAACCTTCCTGTTTCATGACAACTTATGATGATGATCACGATATTGTTCCTTCGTAAGTATGTTCTTCCTATTGTTTCCAAGCGGACGATCCTTTTATCTCAAGTTCTTTTTCCTTGAAATAATCAGAATCTGCACTTTACGCCCCTTTCCTTAATGTCAAATGTGCCTCGCAGTAAAGAAGAAGGTAAAGAGTGAAATCCTAAAGTGCTCATTTGACGGCCCTGGTAGAAATCGTGCAAAATTCATGAGTATTATGCATGGTGATGATGACGATGATATGATCTTCTTTTACACAACAAGCTGCAATATGAAAGAGCAGACGGCTTTGTTTGCTATGCATCTGTTTTTTATATGTGCTTCAAATCTGCCCTGAGGAACACCTATAACTTGTAAATCTTCCCGTCTCTTTCAACTTGTTGGGAACCGTGTTGGGGAACAATTCAACGTGTTGGGAAACGTGTTGGGGAACATTGTGATTATACAAGACCTCAAAAAATCGAAGGCCTCATCCCAGTCTCTATTATTGCTTTCAACGAGACAGTAAACTCATTTCAATGTGCTTCAAACCAAGTAATATCCCCAGCAGAATTACTATAATAGAGTCTGGTCTGCCCTTAAAAACCAAAAATTATCCTAGACAAAATGACTCTTCCTAGTTTATGTTTTAGGTATGAACAAACAATTTATCGCCCCTCGTACCCTAAAGAAATGACATAAATGCATACAGATGATAAAAAAAGTTCATGGTCAATCTATATACTATGTGCACTAAGATATTTAATTTATACTTGTCCACAAACTCTGGCCATATGTCTCCATTGTGTATTACAATGACTCGACTCAAAGAGGGAATGTTATTTGCAGAAACAAATAGCACCAGACAATAATTTCCTATTGTCACAGTAGTAGTTGTTGCTATCCATCTCAAACCGACACACTACTATAGAGTCTTTGTATTTCCTACGAAAAGAGTGATTTAGTGTAGCTAGTAGTTCTGGAAATGGAAAGCGAAATGGCTAAGTAAAGGGTAGTCCAATCCAGCATTTACAAAGCGGCAACGACAGATTGCACATAAGCCTCTAACTCTAACTATAGATGAAGGAAAAGAGGAAAAAAGGAAGAAGAAAGGTTAAATGATCCAACGAATTTGAGTGACGGGGGAGGAAATAAAAAATTACGTCAGAGACACCTGAGTGATCGATGTGTCACATTTATTGTGTGTGTCATGGTGGAAAAGTTTGGGTTGTATGTGTAACAACCCCATGATTCCCTCATCCTAAATAGTATACAAATATTCACCTTCTACTACTCTGTTGTTGTATACGAATAACCAGAAGAAGCAATCTGACTTCCTACCAGTTGTGCGTGTGGGGACTGTGATAGCACACACATAAGAGAAGATAGATTGCTCATATCATCCGTCTCTTTCTATCTTGCTTTGATATGCACATTTCGTGCGTGCCTTGCTGCCCCATGGAATAGAGAAAGTATGAGCTTCATATGGATCTTCTAAACTAAGCAAATAATACTACTACGGTCTATTGCTTGAGCCATGTTTGTAAAAAATTAATTTAGGAAATCCTTCATAAGGGCTCACTACTACTGTAAGACTGGATGAGTGAACATCTTGCACAATGGTCAGCAGCAGCAGTAGCAGGATGATAATAATACTCCCAAAAGTCTCGCCATTATTGCTGTCATACAACCAATATCCAAAATAATAATATCGAAACCCACTAAAATTCAAGTAGAAGCTCTTCGCCTGAGCTTCTGTGTAATCTCTTATGGATGTGCAAATAGAATATGTATGACAAATAAGAGCTTGGAAATAAAGGATGCGGGAGACGTAAATTATATTAGAGAATTATTATTATTACGACGGTGCTGGCCATGCTTCTGGGGAGACATTACCTTGAAGAATATCATAAAGAGGAGACAGGGAGAGCTAAATATCGCAAAAACTATAAAGGGTTAGTAGAACTGTGAAATTACCGCAATTCCATGCGGGCGAAAGCCCAGGGGGCTATAATAAGGTGTGCTTTGGTCCTTAAAACGTTCACGACATTCAAGCGGGTTGTGAAGCAGACGCGTTTTATTGCCGCCTCTAATAAAGGGGTGACAAGAACACTGGAACGGGAGTGGAAGCTCACTCACATAGACAGGCAGACAAACAGCCCTGTGCTTTATTACTATGAAAGATGCATGGTGCAATTTATAGCCATATCACAGTCCAATATTATTCGCTCTCTTAGGTATTCAGCCTCAAATAAAAGGTTAGCTAGTTGTAATGTACTGACTGACTGAGAAAGTGTCTACGTGTGGGGGATACTTGACTGGTCCATACCATGTATGTGCACAAAATGCATTACATGGAACTTTTCCGCTTTATATTTTACCCAGTAAGAACCAGCTGAGAACAGCCATTAAGAAAGAATGTTAAATACTGTGAGATGATAATTAGGGATTCTCAAACTACTTGTTTTTTATTGTCATATTCAAGAAGGGAAGCATTAATAGTGGAACTACTCTGGCTCATCATAATCCTGGGAATTTTACCATGGCTAAAGGAAGAGCTGGGAAATACCACAGAAAGGCGAACCGAACCCATAATATACGCAACAGAGTACCGGCCAGTCTATACAGCCTTACTGGGGGAAGAAAATTCTGATTGCTAGCTGTGGCAAGTATTTAGTAGTGGTGGCCAGGAGAGGAAAGGAAAACCTTATCATTTGGGAAAAACTTCCTTTTCCAAAGCATTCTTCGTCTGTGGGGGGAGAGTTGTATACAAAGGACACGACTCTGCACTCTGATAAAGTGGGTGGGACATGTCAATACAAATGCATATAAAGTGCACATATAAACCATACTGGGAAAATGTGAATCGATCTACTAATTTTAATTCACAAAGGAATTTTTTCCTGTCTCTCCCTGCATGTCATTCACTCACTCATATTTTGTTCAAGTATTGCTATTGCTGCTACAAGTTTCTGACCGCCACTACTACTGAACGGGAATAAAATCCTTCAAGTTTGTACACACTTTTATACTGAGGGCATTGCGTGAACCAATAAAAATAAACTTCAACTTCCAGGAACCACACGTGCTCGGATGCATAACATAGATCGTCACCCATGAGTGGTACGTGTGCTTCTCAATGCCGGATTGACATGCAAGCTGTTTAACCTTAAGAACTACTTTATTTATACCACTACTGCTACAGTTCGGATACTCCATATAGTATCCACCATAAGAACGGAGAGAAAGGTCTCAGTCAGCGTTCCAGTATGAGCCTTTCCATCTAGTACGGCAACAAACCATAGAGCCAGACATCCAATGATCCAGACTGGAAATCGCATTTGTAACAACCGAGCAAGTAATAACAACAAACTTGAACTAAAGTAAAAGAACTACAGAGAGAAAGGCATTCCATGGCTTTTTTCTTCTTCTTTTCCTTAACCTCACTGTGTGCGTAAGTTTTTTGTAGCTATGTGTGTGCATCTAAGTGTGCGTATATGCATGAAGAATAAATCTTGTGGAAAGCATTGGAGCAATCCAGAAAACTTAAGGGAGTAAATTTCTTACAATTAGATTATTCTTCTGTGTGTGTGGGTTTCTCCATGTAACAATACTACTACATATCCGCTTGAGTAGATAAATGTTCGTGCAACACACATATGCCAACTTTTCCCTCAAACTTTAGACAAAGGAAGAGGAGATGGCAGAAAATAAGAAAGACACTCGCGTATTATGTGGAACAGTTATACAGAATATAAAGAAGCGTGCCAGTTTTAATTAACAAAATTGCACTACCACTACTCCTCCAACTTTTATTTAGTCCGACTTGTTGTGTATACACACACACACACTCACAGACACCCAATCCTCATGCAATAGCTAGGAAGTAAGCAAGTGTACAAGAATAATAAAAGTAATGGTAATAGCAAATTAGTAAAGGAAAGGAAGCCTTTCAGACAAGGTGTAATTTGAAATTATAATTTGGAACAAATTTTACCTCTAAGCATGACATCTTTCCCATTCTCTCGGCATCTTTTCTACAACAGACAATTTGCAAAGGAAAGGAAAGAAAGAACTATTACGTGTCTGAGAGAGGCAGAGATCTTTATCTTTGATTCCATGAAATCTAAAAAGAGTACTTGGTTGTCTTCCTTCGAATGATGATGATGTTGTACCTTCTTTGACATCTCCATTTTAATCCTCCAATAAATACAGATATATACACTACTCTTTCCAGGTAGAGATTCTCGTTTTTGCGAATAAAGCTCTGCAATTCACTCTATATTCAGATGTGAAACATTTGTTCAAATGTCATCATCAGTTTGCGAATCAACTTACATTCAGTGAAATAGCGTTCTTGTATGCTTTCTTCCAAGGATTGTTTCTACGTCGCCATTGTTTGATCGCATGTGTATGTGTTCTACATGTGTTCACATTATTTTAAGGTCATTATGCCTTTGTATGCCAAAGTCATGTACATTATGAGTCTCTCTCGCTGGGCAACTCTCACGGTGGAAATTGTATTTGCACATATGAGCAAACAAAATATATATTCTAGACGGGAACTATACGGAGGCGGGGTGGGGAGAAGAGGCATTTTAATGTTCCTAAATGGCTTCTCTATGTGCTTCCTCGCTCCTACTGAGGAATTAACTGGAGCCATTCCGTTTATATAATTTATCTTGGTCAGCGACAACTGCATCAGAAAATACAATGGAGGAGAGAGGGAAAGAGAGAGAGAGAAAGAGATAGGAAAATGAGCCAATTTCTTGGAAGAAGAGTTTGTGTTTATGCGTATAAACTACATGACTCTTGAAATATTATAACGTGTTGTTGTTGTAAGTGAGAATAATAATTTCAACACTTGCTAAATAACGTGCTGCCGGTGTTGCTCTTGTTATTATTACCCCCACGCTCTCCAATCTTCCCTCTAAAAGTTATGCATCTTGAGCAACAAATCACTCACTGCCTTTGTTTGCTTCTGGAACTCTGTATAGCTGCTGGTGCTGTACATGGAGCTGATAAAATCTCCTCACCAATCAACTCAGTCCATATAGCTTTCGGGAATGAATGGGGAGAGAGAAGAAGAAGCTATCTTCTATGGAAAGAGTTACTTCCATAATATATACACTTAACGAACATCTGGTAGTGGAACTAGCTAGTGGTGGTGGTGGTAGTGCTAGACACCTTGGAGAAAGACTATCGATTTTACGACGATGGTAACAGCTTGGAGAAGAAGAGGAAGAAGAGGTGAAAAACTATCTTGGGCAAAATAAAGTGATGATGACGGCAGATATTCCTTCAAAGATCAGCCTAAGTTGAGAGTTCTGGTTAAAAGCACGTATGTATAGCTATCTAAACTTGTTCGAGCGATTACAGACGCGAAATCCCTCGAACTTCAACCCCCAGCGCTATATACATAGTTTGGTAAAAGTCACATCTGATTTTCAGTTGAGAAAAAAAATAAGACCGGGATTGGTTACTACTGCTACGGCTGCTACTATTACTACTACTACTCCATTACAGGAGCTGGAGTCAGCCTGACCTTTTTATAAATCTGGAAAGCTAAGGGAAAGGAACAGAGGACGAGACGAAGAAGAAGAAGAAAACGAGAAAAAAAAGTCATTCATAAGATTCACGAGAAAAGTCTTATGGCAAGCTGAACGCCTCATCGACCATTTATATGGTTGAACGGCCCAATTCGGCAACATGGAGGTGATGGAGTTTTTAAACGTGCTGGAGAGATCTTCATGTGATGTGATGTTGTAATAAAGGACTCTAGGGTTCAAAGTCATTACTTTTCTTGCAGTGAAAATGTTCCCCAAAGTAACTTTTGCTCAGAATTTTGGTTTCTTCCAGCCTGTGTTGTTAACCAAGTTGTATAATACAGACTCCCACATGCTACATAAGCTACACTTTTTAGCTACTCGGAGTGGCTAGTCAGTCCAAAGAGAAAAACGTTGATTATGAGAGTTCTTCTCTCTCAAGTCGACCAAGACGACAACTACGCTACTATAAAGTAATTCCTCGTGGCTAGAAATGCCCTCCATTTGCAACTCATTGGTATAGAGTTGGTAGAACAACCATTATCATCATTGCAGAAGAGAACCTCCTAAACTAAATCCATTTGAATTTAGCACCTTTTAGCAAATGGGAGGCTCGTATAACTTGCATAAAAGAATAAGAAGATAGACACCCACTCTAATGAAATTAGAAGCACCATTGAAAATTAAAACTTTCCAAAGTCATCCCGTCTAACCTTAACCCGAAGAAGGATGGACGGGAGCATATATACTAAGTGAGAGCATTAGTTTTTTTTCTTTCCTGTCAAGAACCATGGCTTGTTCACATGTTGACTAACTGCTTCTTCTTACTCTATCAAAGAATAGTATGGATTCCACAGGGATGGACATATGAGTCATCCGATTAGTAATTGCACCACAAGTTTTCTACAAGCAATTGTGCATACCGGATTATAGCGTGATTAGTCAGCGTAATTCCAAGTCCAGATTGTGACGTCATGCGACAGCTGATAACGCTATTTGATATATTTATGTTATAATTATTATATAATCAACCATGTCAGTGGTCATGGCCGAGAGATATTTATACAAACGTCTTAATTCAGTTGAAATTGAATTTTTTATTTCATTTCTTTATCCTCCCTTTATGTAAACCTTCATTTTTCATCCAAAATTGAATCTAATAAATCAGAGCATGACATTATATCAATTTCCTCATATTTATTCAGTTCCTCTATAGTATACTCCTCTCATTAAAGAAAAGTTTCTTTTCTGGCTGAAAGTGGGACGGATTAAAATCTACAAAGCCAGGAGGAAAATGATTCCGACGGAGTATTCCACTATATGCGTGATTGCAGCAATCTAGGCATGCCGGATGTAGAGAACATAACCCGTTAGCCTGAATTGCACTGCCTCTCGGGAGTAATGGAAGAAAATTGCTGTGCAGAATAGAACTTGAGACGGAACATAAACGAATGTTGACATTGACTGACATGAGCATAGTTATTAGTTCAAGGTTTTCCCAATTTCAGGAAATACAAAATAGCTACAGCTTTGAGGCACAGAACTCTTGAGATCTCGGAGCTACAAAAATCATAGCTTACTCAAAAGCACGACCAGGATCAGACTCTCATACGTCATGTGAAAGGACATTAGACGAAGAAAACAAACGGGGAATCCTTTTGCCAGAGAAATTCCACAGTTGTCAGACATTATTAATAAAGCGACATAAACAAAGTGAAACCACATGAAAATAAAGAGAAAAGTATGGAATTGGTTGGCGTTACAGTCAAGCCTTGTCACACGGAAATAGACAGATATGCTTTTGTGCGCCTACATGCAAAGAACCATCCCTCAATCCCCTGCCTAGTTAAGCACACAAATAACTAGGCAGCTCATGAAGCAACTTAAAAAGAAGAGCAAGATGAGCAAACAGGTTGCATGATGTGTATGTCTGTCCTAACTGAATGCATACATACATACACAACAAGCCGAGAAAGTATAGAAGAATGGCTGCACGGATTTTATTGTCCCGTTAGAAGCTGGTACTGCTGCTGCTGCGGTTACTGAGGCACATAGCTGCTCTCTCTGTGGCAGTCCCCAACATAAATTCCAGAGTAGTCCAGGAACTATCAATGGTACTCCGCAGAGTGCTAACAGGTTAGTACAATGGGTGAAATCATAAGGGGATTCCATGGGGAACTCTGACAATCACGAGACTCATAAAATTCCTTGTAGAGTAAACCTATCTCCAGCCTATAAGCGGACTCTTTCACTCCGCTGCTGCTCGCTCGTTTGTGCAGATACCTCAAATTTTCCCTGTATTTTTCTCTTTTTCATGTGTTTATAACAAAGCTAATGCCTACGGGAACCCCTAGCTTTTTACTTTTTTGTAAGATAGCAATAATGATGATGATGAGAGTGATGAAGATGACAATGAGACTTCATTGAATAAAAGAAACTTTTCCAGAACAAATCCTCTTGCCCATACAATACGCTAACTGTGCACGATTTAATTCACTACCACCTGACAATTTGCAACAATTTATGGAAAAGTTTTTCCTGGAATTCGTACATATGGAAAAATAAAGGAAGGAAGGAGGGTGGGTGGGGAAGCGTACATACACGTGCCGCACGGAACTGTAAAGTTTGAGCAACTTACAGAATTATGTAGACTCTTGATGATTGTCGCTTGAGAGAGAGAGAGGCAAAAAACTATTGAAGGTAGGTTGGGAGGTTTTTCAAAGGAATAAAGAAAAAGAAGAGAGAATTGGAAAATCGAGTCGTCACTCCCAACTGTAGCTAGTAAACTAATGCAAGCATGAAATTTTTATTTCTTTTCTACGGCGACTCTAGCAACCCTTTATCTATCTGCACGAGACTATTTTGCGCACGAAGCACTAGCTAATGTAAACTACCAAAGCCTTGAACGAATAGTGTATTTCCCTCTCGTTTTGTCTCTTTCTTTCTCTCACTCACTCTCTCTCTCTCTCTTTTGCTTTTCCTCTCACTACTCCAAACTTCCACTGACTCGATTCTTTGTGGAGAGGAAAACTTCTTGGAGCAGGAAAAGAGAAAGACAACGACAGAACCATAAAACACTGTCTTTAGTTTTGAATCAGGAAGTCCTTTGAAGGGACCACAGTCTCACACTCTCTCTCTCTTTCACTGTCTCTCGGGTGAAAATACTCCATCAGGAGGGTATATAAGTTGGGAAAGTTTCGACCCAGTTTAACTCTCCCGTCCCGCATGCATATCATTGATAAGAACCATGATCCACCAAGGAGAAAATTAAGATCCTTCTCGTTTACACTTTTTTCTCTCGTTTACATTAACAAGACAAATGAGCATTGAAAAAAAATTGCCTTTTCCTCTGTCGACGCTCATATCGTCCATGTAACTAAAGTAGTACGAGACAGAGGAGACACGAGCGGATAGTGTAATGCCTTTCAGCAAAGTAGTTCATGACCATATATCCTCTCATCACACTCCTTCGCACATTCACTCACTCCCCAGCTGCACGAACCCTCTGCTACTTTCTCTGTCCACACCACCGAAGTCATGACAAAGTTTAACAAATGAATCGGACAATAATAGTCCTACTACTACAGTCTAATCTCCACCACCCCGCCTTTCTCAACAACATTGATAATAACTACATATGGTAAGGGCAATACTTTACTTCCCATCTGCTCATCATACAAAAGTACATGCATTTTTCCAGCCCCTCCCCTTCATCTTTCACTCCCCCAATACATTCAGAAACTTTGTTGTAAACTTACGCACATACTCCTTGCTCCTCACACACTCACTCAGACTTATAAACAACACTCACCCACGCACATGTTAAACTTACTTCCAAACCTCTATACGCACAATATGATCAACGCAATATTACACACGCACAAATACTCATTCTCGCTCGCCCTTTCCCCTTCATAGAATGTATTGTATAACTATATAGCCAGTCAATTGAGCCCCAAAAACAAGCCGCTCCTTTGTTTTCAGTTTCAGCTCACCGCTCACTTCTTGTACTTTTGTACTTGACAGATGCAATCAACTAAAGTACATACCCCTAGAAAATATTACCATACAGTGTGGTTCCTTATGTATGATGAGCCTTATGCATTCCATTATTACCATAGGGAAGGAGAAAAACTTTGCACATCTTTGATGTTTAGATTACAAGCCTTGTATGTATATGGAAGTTACCTCACATGGAAATAATGACAGGCAGACGTAGACAAACTCACACAGGCACACACGTACATAGACAAACTCACACATGCATCTATCCACGAGCTCCACAGACGCGCAAAACATGGTATTCCCTTAAAGGAAACCAACTTCCCACACAAAGGAAGGATTTACCGTCATGAAGAACGCACATAGGAAAGCCTCTGTTTACATCTATAACGTGAAGCAAGCTGTAATTCGATATTTCGCTTTTGGAAATAAGCTTGTGCAACTCAATTCGCACTGGTCCTCAGCATCATCATCATCGTCAACATCAGTATTCATCGTAATCAAACAGCATAGACACTATATATATGTTCCTCTATAATAACATCATTTGTATTTTAACTGGCCTTTCACAATTTATTATGTATAAAACATACCAGCATTTCATATCCGCCAGTCCTCATCTCTCTGTATTCTTACAGATTCACCATCATCTAACCTGCTTGACTAGCTACTCCACTCACTGTATGTAAAGTAACCTGAGTCAAGATCACAAAAGAAGGAAGATGAGTGATCAAGTTCAAACTATGTAGTATTCATTCCTATGGTTTAAGCATAGCTATAATATTTTAGATGGGAAATAAGGTTGGTAGTATATAAATAAAATTAGATTTTAGGGCTTAATACACTCAGGATAGGATTTCAGGTGTGAAGAATAGCACTTACTTTAGAATGTTTCGTAGCAGACAGCATAGTGTATAACACTTGAGCCTGCCTCTGTGTGTCTCTTCGTCTTCTATTTTCCTCTGTAATAAAGAAGTGCTGTTTCGTGTATACGCAGATAGTCATATATGTAAAGAGAGATGAGGCGGGAAGGGGAGCTAGCTGAATAGCTAGCTAGCTGTGTCTTGGCAAAACACTAGTATACTAGACGTCGTAGTATTAGCAGTAGTAGTAGTAGTAATAGTAGAAGTAAGTTGTTGTAGTAGTAGGAGCAGTAGTAGAAGTAGTAGTAGAAGTAGTAGAAGTAGTGACTTTTCTCTCGTTCCTGCGCGCTGTGCTAGCACTAATGTTGACCATGGCCTCCTTAGGGGTTGCACTGCATCCAAAGAGCCAAGTTACAGGATGAATAGCTAGTGTACATGTGACCATGTTATAGGGATGAGGGAGCCCAAAGGCAGTCACAGAAGAGCACATATGTGCGTACTAACTACAGACAACTTGCAAAGAAGTATTCCCATCATTTTTCCCCTCTGTCTCCTCAATAAAAACAAAATAAGGTAGTCAAACTTGAAGGGCTTTTCCGACTCTTTAACGCACGCATATATCCGTACTAACATAGCGAGTCAAAATTGTAATAGTAACTACTGTAGTTTATATACGAAACTACTTGTTCTTTCCATCTCTGCACACCATAACTGTGTATGTGTAGCTTAGTGCGACTACTATGGCCAGAAAACTTGATCGTTAACTCTTCCTGACTCTCCAGCGTAACTCACTTTAGTCCCAGTTGTGATTCTGGGCTAGTTAGTGCTAGTCCATAGCCCGAAAAGTCAACCTCTTCTTTGTAGTGTATACATTTGTAATAATATTGTCAATTTCCTATTGACAACAGCAACAGCTACAGCTACAGCAACAACAGCAGTTAAAACCGAGTGTATACATTTTCCTCTTCCATTTGGTCATCATTGCAAATGTGATCACGGACGGGAGAGGAGACCAAGAAGAAGACGACGAAGAGACAGTGAGAAGAATTTTATCTTCCATTGGCCAAACAAGGCAGCATCTCCAAATCTCTATGGCGAATCGACCGGGCTGAAAATATCAATAGAAGGTAAGGATTTTTTGTGCAAAATTCAGACATTTATTTACTTACTTATTTACTATCAATCATTTTTAGCTCCTTGTCAAATATGTAGCGGACTTTGGCGACACAAGTAGTGTGATTGCTCAAGTTGGAAATAATAAAGAGTTCTTGAGGCGAGCTATTGATCCAGGGGTATTTAAATATTCACTGCGCACGAATGTATTCTTCATAGTGGCAGTAGTAGTAGCTAACTCTATAGAAATATATTAACATAGGGATTTTACGTACAGAAAGGTCGGATCAGCTGATTTGATTCCTTATTGTTTTTCTCTGGGATAAATAAGTCTGAACATGTGTTGTTTACATTGATTTAATGTGGGGAGCCGTCTTGTGGAGGGAACGTTATCTTTACGATCCTTCTGGGAAATATTTTTCACTGTGTGAATTAATATGAATAGGGAGGGATGTACGAAGAAGAGCAATGTTGTTTTTTTCAGGCCATTTTTGGGGGGAAGTCAGTCAGTCAGTCAGTCAATGGTTCGAGAGGGAAAAAAATTTGGTTAAAAAGTAGCGATAATGTAACCATGATAGATATGATTTTTCAAAGGAGCTATCATCATCATCATCTAGCCATGAACGAGTATAGGAGATGATAAAAGCAAAATTGGCTGGGATCAGCATTATGAAGTTAGACGATAAGAAGATGATTATAATTTAACATCAAGATTAACTTAACACATGCTTCATGGAGGATTTTTAAAACTTAATTCTTGCTTCACAACCCTTTCCTCTCTCTGACCACTACATTGTATTCTATAGCGGAGTTTAGAAATTCAAAACAAATACGAAAGAATTTATTATGTAGACAAACAACATGCGGGAAGTCAATATTATTATTAGCATGTCTAACTCAATTAAGTCAGGGTGAAGGTGGATGACAGAAAAGTTTAGCTTATGCTAATAATCATCATGATGATTATAGCAAACGGAACTGTCATAGTTCCTTACGAGTATTTAGTCTAAAGCTATTTATGTAAACAGGTTCTTCTGCATAATCACAACAGATTCAGCATGTATTTCACAGCTGTCATGTCATGCATTTGAGAATAAGTGATAAGGATGATGAGGATGTGTAGAACAGCTTCTCATTCCCATTCATTTCATTGGAATGAGTTACTAAAAAAATTAGCAAGGTTCATGTACTGCGAAAAATTTCCATAGTAATGCGACGCTGTTCCCCAGAAATCCAGGAAAGACTTCTTATTCATTTGTTGCGCATGATGATGAATGATGATGAAGGGTTAGTAGTGATAGTAGCTATAGTAGCAGGAAAGGTAAAGAAAATGGGAATGCTAATTGATCACTGTGGTAAGTGATTCAGACGATCTGGAAATGTGATTTTGAATTGCTATCTATTTGCATATTTACTCTTATGCATATGATCGTATACTGAATGCTGGACAATGCCTGTCCATCGCCATCATAATGTGGGAGATAGTTTGGAACAGGAAGTTTTTTATGCATTATTATTATCACTCACCTCATTGCATTGTTCAAGTTCTGTAGCCTCAAGGTCAGATTTTTGCACAGTGATATTACAACATCTCCCATTAATTATTTTTCTTCGTCTTCTTCTTCTTCTCCTCCTTTACGCAACTATAATCGTAGATTTTTCTCTATTTCTAATGCCTTGATCATATCTATGTACAAGAACGCAGTAAATTTTAATTTGGAAGAACTACATGAGCTTAACGATTCTCTCACTACTACTAACCATTCTCATTTTTTTCGTCCTTGAAACTGTTAATTTCGGTTCTGCAACACAAGAGCAGCAGCAACAGCACTAAGAACAAAAGCATTCGCAATAGCAATTTGCTCGTGCCACATTTTATAATCTAAACTGCATGACAGTAATAGTTAATGCTAAGGAACTCTATATAGAAGAGAACTTTGATCCTGATTTTAATTTTTGCCTATAACAAAGAGAAGGAGGAAGAGGAGCTCGTCGGAAAGTTGTGTTTCGCAAAATTTTTTGTCTTCAAAGGTTTATAATGATGGTCATCATCCTGATGGCAATTATTATGATGAAACTGATGAGAATTTTTAAGAGCATGTGAATGGGTGCAAAAAAACTGCGCAGACATGGACTTATTCACCTGCGGTTGGCATCAGTTAGGGATAACCATGTTTTTTTCTTTCCATTATATAATACTCCTCCGTCGTCCTCTTCTCGTCTTCTTCTTCTATCGTTTGTTTTATTATTACGTTACTTATCATGTAAGAAGGATAGCCTGGAGGCTGGCTGAGTTCGTGCAGTACATAGTAAAATAATTTAGTCATTCCACAGCCGGATCAATACTAATGCAATTTTGAAGTTATAAGCTTCACCTATTCATTCAATGCTGGTGCATGACAAGTGCTTATTTGATTTGCAGAGGCTATTGTAGCCCATTCAAATTAAGTAGGGTCTGTCGAGATGCAGGCATTCGCCAAGCGTCTCAGGTAAAAACTCAATATTATAACAAATATATATTTATACAGTCGAGTTGAATTGCTCTTGTACAATTGTTTCTTTGCATGAAATGTTCTGTTGAGTGTTCACTGACCTTATCTCTCCCCTGTATGCTCCATAGTCACTTGTGTATACATTTATTATTGTTATGGTTATCGTGTCCGGCTGCTCAACTGATGGCCTCCGCTGTGTACGCTAATATACTATTAGTACGATAGACGATGAAGCACATACACAGCAAGTAAAGTTAACAACAAGAACAACATGCTGGGTGATGATGATGTTTTTTTTCTCGTATACGTCGTAGTCATCATGGCAACATCATTAGAAGTAGTTGCAGGAGCTTGCCGGTAAAATTACCATAATACAATGTAGTGAAAAGCAATTGGTCGCAATTCCCATATCATACTATATGTCTCATTTATTTAGATGTTTTTGTCACATTGTTAATAGACTGTGCATGACTAGGGTAGGAAAATGCTTTGGTCTGAACGGGGTTCTATATCACTTAATTAGAGTGTCCTAATGGAAAAATTCCCTGTCTATAGATTTAAGGCGGCGAGTGAGGACAGGACAAGTACGCGGTTGGTCCCTCCTGAATTCAACGAGGATGAAGAATTTGAAGAGCCTGTAGTCAAGTCACCATCACCGTGCTCAGGCCCTACAATGTTGATCGCCACACTGGTGGAGAACGCCAAGAAATTAAATTTGTCTGAAACTAATGAAGAATCGCAGGATGTGAGAAGAGTAGGAGCTAGTGCCACGGGTAGTAGTAGTAGTCCGAATTTTCGCAGGACACCCGCTAGTTCTCATTCCTTGAGTGCTACGTCGAACAGCACCTGCACCTCCACCACCATGGAAACACAACAGATCCCATGTTTAATTCCCACCACCAAGGAAGCCCTTACCCCTCCTATGTGTCTTTCGTATACAGTTGATCCTAGAAACACTACGACAACCCTTCAAGATTCACAAGTAATCTCAGCCTCAGTTGTATCTGAGGGTAGTAGTAGTAGCAGTAAGCACCAAGTACCTTCATCACAGAGGACCCAACCAATATTAATGGAGAGAGCTCCCGTTAAGTTAGATAGAACTCGACCAATTTACCCCAACTTTCCCTTCTCGCCTTTCACCTCTCCTGGTGCTTCGCCATATTTGAATCGTCGACGGAAGCTCAAAGAATCCCAGCGAGTCAGTATCGAGAGGGTTGGAGATAATGTTCAGTTGAACCAATATCGTTTGAAGGAGCCTATAGGCCAAGGCTCCTACGGCTTAGTGAAATTAGCTTACAGTGAAGAAGACGACAAACATTATGTAAGTGATATCTTATTCGCATGTTAGCAACTGCTTCTGTAAGTTCCGCTTGTAATTTCTCCCTAATCTAATTATAAAGTTGCTTCGTCCCGATTTCATGATAGTAGGAGAAAGAGAGTAGACAGACTACAGAGAGTTTTACTTGTTGCTTATTATGTGGCCAAGTGTATGTGTGGTTTTTCATCTCCTATCTCCATTCTCTCCTCTTTCTCTACAGGCAATGAAGATACTATCAAAGAAGAAGTTGCTTCAGAAGGCAGGAATTTTCGGACGAATGGCTCCAGCTCGAAGGGCCTGTGGTCAGAATGCCGTAGAGAATCCTTTGACTCGAGTTTACCGAGAAATTGCCATACTCAAAAAACTTGATCATCCCAACGTCGTGAAGCTTATAGAGGTTCTGGATGATCCAACTGAGGATAACCTATACCTTGGTAATTTTTCATGTCTTTTAACTCGGACAGAAGGGTCTTTTATATTAGTTTCGCTCTCTACGTTATACCAAGTCAAAGCTGTTCTTAGCTGCTGCTTCATGTGTAACATGTGTAAAGAAAGCAAGCAGCAATTATCTGGGTTTTCTTTGAGAAGGCTTTGATGATGACATCCTGCAAACAGACAGACAGCTTGAGATTGAACCGACCCAGGCTTATAAAACGATGAATTATCTATAGCTTGGACGCATACCTTGTGAATTAAATAATGATAGCTTTCAGCTTCGCTATTTGCGGTTCCGTAACATATCCTGTGAAAAGCAATACTGTGCCAATTATGGCGCTTCGCTGGAGCAGTATCAAAGTCACTATCTTGTTCAATCATAAGCTGTGATTTCCTTTTGTCTCACAGAATTAGGGAAAAAGTCTTGCAAAGCTCTCTGTTTCTCACGAGAAAACGTCGGGAATGAGGAACTTTGCGGTTTTGTTTTTCTGTCGAGAATTGAGAGTGAGTAATCGGAAAATATCTGTTCCCACTGGACAGGAAAGAGCAGAATCGTTATTAAATCGGACGATTAAGAATGAAATCATGACCCTTTTTTTATACAAACATTCCAAGGATGTCATCCTTTTTTTTTTGCAGTTTTCGAGCTTTTGGAAAGGGGAGAAATTCTTGATGTGCCAACGGAGAAGCCTCTGTCAGAGGAGAAAGCCTGGAAATACTTTCGGGATGTCGTCCTGGGCATGGAGTATCTTCATTATCAGAGAATTATCCACAGAGATATAAAACCATCGAATCTACTGGTTTCGGACGATGATCGTATCAAAATTGCGGACTTCGGTGTTTGTAATGAATTCAACGGTGAAGATGATGCTCTTCTCACAAGTACTTCTGGAACTCCGGCTTTTATATCCCCAGGTACGCAAAAAGTGCTTTCCTTTGCCTCTGCCCTATAATTTAGACAAATTAGAGTGGGAATTCATGCCACTGGCGTCATTTGTCAAAAAGACTTGCACCTCGGACTTTTCACATCATTACCTGTGAAACTATAGAAGGTGCGAATTGATATAGTGCTTACCGAGTTGTCGGTCGAAGGTTTTTCTTTACCAAAAGGTTTACCTTTTATTTCCTGTAGCCAAGAATTTCTGAGAAAAACTCAGATTGTATTTTACGACCACCCACACAGCATGATCCCACGTCTGTTTTATTAGCTGCCAGAAACGTTGTTTTTGATTTACTGTTTCTTACCTACAGTGGATTGTTTTTTCTCTATTTCCAATCACAGAAGCCCTCGCGAACCCGAAGGGAAGTTACAGCGGAAAAGCGGCCGATATTTGGCAAATGGGAGTCACCTTGTATTCACTAGTCTACGGAAGAGTGCCATTTCATGACAGTAATATCATGCAGTTGTACAATAAGATTCAAAAGGAAAAACTCACATTCCCTGAAGGACCCGTTGTATCCAGTCAGTTGAAAGATCTGTTGTGTAAAATGTTGATGAAGGATCCGAACCAAAGGATTACTCTTCCAGATATTAAGGTAAGCTTTTTGTATGTTCCGAAACAATGTGTATCTTCGCCGTACGAGAATTCCTCCGAGGACCTGTACACAATCTAAACGTCTGTTATTTTCTGATTAGACTCATGAGTGGATTACTCAAGGAGGCGAATTCCTATTACCTTCCGAAGACGAGCATTGCCTGAACTACGTGGAAGTTACTGAAGAAGATATAATTAACTGTGTTCGAAAGGTTCCGAAAATCGACACGATTATTCTGGTCAAGACGATGCTGAAGAACCATTCTTTCCAACATCCATTCAAGAGATATAACAGCCTTTACAAAAGTCCACTTCTCATTAATGGACGATCACATTCAGCACCAAGTTCATACGACTTTTTCCTTGACAGGTAAGAGGACGTTCCAAGTTTATTATTGTTCCAGCATGTGTCTGTCTATACCTAAGTACAACATAAAGACACTTGTAGTTATGAATTTGAGCTTCCTTTTACAACTTTCATATTAACTTGCCTTGTCAAAATACAGGAAAATGTCCTTGGATTCAAACTTGCCAATTGTAAACGAGTCACTAAAGGAAAAAGAATACTCAAGGCTTCCGGTGAATCGGGCGGCGGCGGATGCGATGGAAACCTCATCGGCACGTCAACATAACTAATGGGGGAGAAGAAGAACAAGATTACCAAAAAGTTAAAGTATGCAATACTCATCGCAAAGAACAATTAATCTTTGCACACAAGGAATAATTCCAACGCATTAAATCTATTTTATGCATATCACTAATTTTTAGACAAGAGACAAAAAAGTGTGTGAGGAGCGTGAGCATAACGTTCCAAAATTTTGTACCTGGCCAAAGCAAAAGAAAAAATTCTTGTTTCAAATCCTCGCATTACTAGCTATAATTACATATATATTACATCATGATGATTGATGATGATTGAAATTAACAACTGCACACTTTTTAACGTTACGCTTCAACTCCTTGAAAACGTGATTGACCAATACCAATAATAATAATAATAATTATAGTAGCTGAAGAACGAAGAATCGTATTTGTATAATTTCGATTCCAACAACAACATGAATGTTATTGTAATACATTGATGTACTTTTAGAGAATTAGAACTAGTGATGATCGCAATGATAATCAATATTCTATTTCTGGCTAAAAATCAATGTTTTAACGCATAATTATTACAAATAGCCTGCTAACTCCCTATTTTACAATTGTTATCATTAGAATAGCTTACTTTCCATTATTGCACAACAAACAGTCTCACAAGTAACCAAAATCGCGATCAAAACCTTTGTAATTTACCTTTGTGAGTTACCACACGTCATGTGTGTCTCTATTCCTGAGTGTTTTAACGTTTTAAAACAATTTTAAATTTTTATGTAACCTTTTTTAATACATGGACTCATTCCTTCATGCTATAACGAAGGAATGATGACATTGATGATCATGTTGATATTACAAAAGGGGAAAAAATCCCTTGCCAATCTCTACAAACACAACAAGAACAAGAAAAAAAAATAACTTAACGATATTATATAAAAATAATATCGCCATTTTTAGCTTGTTGAACACAACAACAAGAAATGGAATTCATTCCATTTGCGTATTTTATCGTAATAATGATTAATAATACAAGTCCTTTCAAAACCAATTACCTTTTAATTACACGCACTCTAATGAAATATAAACCCAAAATGCTCAGCACAACTCAGTCAAACAAAACTCAGACAAGTGACCCTTAAATAATTATTACATGTAATGATGACATTCTAATTAGTCTGTAGACCTTAGATGTACTTATTCCTAATATTTCATCCTATTTCCTGCACTTATATATATACATTGCATTTAAACCAAAACCAAACAAAAAAAATGAAAAAACTTTTCCAATCGCGAAACATTCTTACCCTGAATAAATGCCAGTATATTATGATGATGAAAATAATAATATTTTCCCAAAAGATCACTCATTATCATTCATTACATCGTGTCACTAATCATCGTCTATCATATGCATTCAAAACAGCATTTGAATCAATAGCTGCAATTAGCTACATCGTCCTCTCATCATCTCAGTCAGTCCCTCTTGAAAACTTTTGAAATTCCAATAAATTTACAACATATGTGATCGAGTATGAATTAACATTAAAATCATACTGATTTGATAAGCCATAAATAATATTCCATGTAGATTACTAACCACATTGATGATAAACATGACAGCCAGCAAATGACAACATAATGACGTTTGCCTAAAAAATTGCCTATAAATCATTAACCAGCTGGCCTCATCCTTACGCAATGCATTCTATCTTATGCTTCAAATGGCCGTCATTCACAGGGGCATAAACACATTTCTTATGGAAAACATGAAATTTTCTGAAAATTCATTCAAATCGCTCCAAATTCGAGAAAATCTTTGGAAAACACTGGCAACGGAGGCGGCGGCGGCGATGGCGGAAAAGTTGTACCTCCTTCCTCCTGCCGTCTCAGGAGGGCGCTTCAAAGTAAAAGTGGATCTGGTTCACGCTCCCATTAAAAAGCACTGTTCAGCATCCTTTCCTATACGTGAGAGAATTCTGAAAGGAACTTGTACAGTGTATGCTGTATACCAAAAAAAATTTTTTTTCTCATCATTCAACCAGGCAAGAAGCTGTACATGTAGAAGAAGTATTAGTATAGAAAATTTCTTGTATTCACAGAACAGAATCACTGGTTTGAGAATATATAGATGTTCTTTCTGTTCATCATCATCATCTCTGTTAAAAGTACTGCTTTTGCTGCTGTATACTGTTGTAGTGAGTTGTGTGGGGGAAAAGGGGGAAATCGTACTATATGGAGGTACATGATTATTTTACATACGAGTTTCCGTCAAAGACAGCAAAAGAGTTAACTGTTATTATTATATGTCCGACTCGATCTTCTCATCATCATCTCTCACCACAGTAGAAGTGGTGGTAACAGAGTGTCTAATAGTAGTTTGATCGTAGCCAGAAGAGTGTCAAGTGTCCAATATTTATTGTCTCATTGTCTCCTCTCTCTCACTCTTTTGACTACGGCTATAATTATACTACTGCTACTAAATGTCTCATCTGTGAGATTTTTTTTTGATTCTCACAGTATTATTATTGTTATAGATTGTTGAATGAATAGGAGTTGTGTTCTTGTTGTTGCTACTATACTAGTGTGTTACGTGTGTTGCAGATTCCTTAAGGGACAGAATAAGGATCCCTGATTCGTTCTATAGTGACCCCAGCAGATACCTTAAGGGAAGGAACGAACCCTCCTGAGCCGTTCTATAGTGACCCGTGACCCCATCATTGCAAGACCGAAGTGTGTGTGTGTGTCAGACAGAGGGTCAGGAAATACTTTCCTTTTGGAACTTTGTTCCAACAAGGAACATTTGAAGGAAAATTGAGGAGACAGGAGGATAGAAGACATTGTTATTTTGAGATTCATCATCATCATCACAGTCATCAAGTACCCCTTCTATTTTATGTACATCCCTCACTCTTGTCTATCTATCTGTGAGAATCAGCCCAATTTCACTGTAGCTAAAACAGTAGTAAATACAAGTGAACAATTGAAGAAGAAGTCTTGCTGTTGTTGTTGTTGATGAGGACGACGAGGAAGAGAGGGGAGAGGAGATATTAAAGGTATCAGAGCACAACAGTTCTATTGTTCAACTTGATAAAGCTTCGTTGTTATTATTATTATCGTCATCATCATTAGAAGATTGTCTCTTTCAGCGGTATATATATATATAAATATGTTAATTGTGTTATTTTGTTCAAGATTTGGATAATTATATTAGTCTGCTCGTCAGAGGGGATGCGATGTAATTATATGAGGGAAAGAGAAAGACAAGGTTTAAAGGTTTGTATTTTTTTTGTTCTTTTGAAAGTGACCAGGACGGAAGATGATGTTCCTTTCCATGAGTGATGGGGTGGGAGGAAGATAGTAAAGTGTTCGGAAGAAAGTACTACTGAGTTTACTCAAGCCGGTGGTGGTGGTGATGAATACTGCAATCTGAATATAAAAAGTTCTTTAGCAAG
This sequence comes from Bourletiella hortensis, assembly GCA_034694225.1. Classification (NCBI taxonomy): domain Eukaryota; kingdom Metazoa; phylum Arthropoda; class Collembola; order Symphypleona; family Bourletiellidae; genus Bourletiella; species Bourletiella hortensis. The sequence continues at coordinate 12,927 of JAQFYD010000064.1, read as the reverse complement.
ATCCCCGGATGTTCCAGAAGTTGTTCTTGTTCTTCTTCATAGCGGACAGTCAGTGGAGGAAGATTTAATGGGAAGAACAATAGTGAAGGATTTATATAGTATAGCCATGAATCAGTATTAAATTTGTGACTACGTTCTTAGAATTATTGTTCAGGCAGGTTGATACTGGATTCAGAGGCGATTGATCATGTGTACTTTGTGAAGGTATCAACCTGCTATACAAGAGACTGCTGAGGAGGACGTTCTCATTCTTATCGCATCGAAAGTCCTTCTTGTCGAATAATGTTCCTTCTTTATCGTGGTTGCTCCTCGAATCAATTGTGTATTTTTTCTGAGCTCCGATTTAACTTTCAATAGCCATCGTGTTTTCCTGGATAATGATGATGCTCTGTGGAAAAAAATTGTTAGTGTAGGAAAGCTTGTTGGTCAAAGCTTTAATGGAACTTGTTTCGTTTCGTCAATATTATTAGAACTTTGTGATCACATAGTCACGACATTTCTTCCAATCAGCACTTACAGTGAAGTTCTTTCGAATGCTTTAAATCTCCCATAACTGGTCATCAGTATCGTCATTCATTATTACTCATCGCAAGAGGAAGTTGAGCTTCGGAAAGGAAGTAAGAAGGTTTTGACCTGTGAAGAAGACTCAAAGGTGAAAATTGATCTCAAGTTTTATTTCCTTCGTCTGAAAAAATACCTCGTAACAGGAAACACATTGAATTCGTAACTCTTTTCTCCGCATATTTGAAAAGTTCAAGTTTCATTGACTTCAAATAAGGTAGTTGATCCTCCGGTCACGGATGATTTTTACTGCGCTTGAATGCCTCTAAAGCACATTATCTTATCTCATGGAGAGACAGAGGGCTATTAGGTATTTTCAGGAGTTTGCTTCTATTTACCAAGGAATTCATGTAAAGCATGACACTGAGTTTTTCCGTTTAAACTTTCATGTAAACGCTGAACCTGAAGTGTTTTAGTTGACAAAGAGACGTTACACATGCTTAATCATCCGTTTACCTCTGCCAGGATTATTATTGTACCAGGTGGATAAAAAGATTTAACATGCAAACAGGGCAGAATAATTATCATTACAACTGTCATTTTCTACCTCAAGTGTCGCACATCTATCACAATTATTCACTGGCAGTATTCTTCTTATTCAGTTGTTGTTTGCCATTGTGGTATGCCGTTTTATGCAGTTACAAGATGATAATAACAACAACACTTGCAAATTCTCCAGTACTCTTGCTCTCTTATCATTAGGTCAATGCCATTTCGGTATTATTGTATTGAAAAAACTCGTGACAGACACATGCATGTACACACAAGGATTCATACGAGAATGAAATTGCACAGTCGAGTGTTATTATGATATTATGACTTTAATGCTTGATTGTTGTCCTCAGTCACTACATTTATTATCACCGTGAGACCTCTGAACACAATTGACTTTAGCAGTGCTTATACTATGCACCGAGCCATTGAACTGCAAACTACTTGTGTCACAGACACCGTTCAATGTTAATAACAGAGAAACTTAAATCGGAAAATAGTAGGTGGCAATTTGAGAAATGAAGGTCATTGTCATCACATGTGTAAACACAAATTTAAAAAATAGATTCTGTCACGCATACTTTCCGCAAAAGCTGGCATAATTTAGAGTCTGAATCATAGTCCCTCCGTGTCAAAGTAATATCGATTACTCATTAGCGGGGTTAATCCTCGATAAAGACGTTATCGGCAAAACTGACTGAAAAGTGTAACTTGTATTTGCACTGCCTGTCATTTGTGAAAATAGAACACCGCAAATCTTTGTTAGTGAGGCTATATTAACTCGAGTGGCTGAATTTTCCCTATAGACGTGAGGGATGACGGTTTTTTTAAAAAATGGCCGTAATGATTGAATCGAATCCTCCGAGCATACAAAAAGTTATGTATTCGTGAGTATAGTACTACCTTTGGACAGATACCGCTGACGAAGATTTATTCATGGTTGTATAACCCAGTGGCCATCCATTTTGTTAATCAAAATCAAAGCCAAAAGAAGAATCCCCTTTACACGTTCTTCATCTGTTGTTCTCTTTGGAGCAAAGCAAGATTGAGGACAACATGTCGAGTCATTGCGTGTGTGCATTTGGTTCCGCAAAAAAACTAGAGTATATTTTCCGGCCTTTTCATTTGAGGCCATAGGAAAGCCAGCATCAGTATGAGTGGAATACGGGAAGTATGGTATTTAGGAGCATGCAGAGATTCATTTTGCCATCTCGATTGTCGTTTCCTTTGGCTAATAATTTATAATGCTTTTGTTTACAGCCTGAAAAACGTCGCTGGAATATCGTCAGTATCGTTCAGACGGGATAACGAATCTCACGGAAGAGGTTTCTACGTATGAATCGTTGATTCAAATTTTGTGAAAAGTCTTTACATCGATCAAGCTATAGGGCAGGTCTTCTCTCCCCCAAATATATTTGATCACCCTTTGTATGTTTCCTTAAGGATATACTCAATAACTTGGACGAACAAAATGAGTACTACAACGGATTACCAATGGTATGACTGATGATCGGCTTTAACGTAGCTTTTGAGTTGCCTACAAATGACCTTATAGGAGGATAAGGAAATTTCCATTTGAACTAATTTGATGCCCATGAAATTTTGCAGGGCGTATACAATCATGGACTCATCTCGTGTATCAACCTTTTTGATATCCATTCTCCTAATAGTGTACGGAAGTTTCAGGTGAGTGTGCGAAACAGGCAGTCTGTTGACTTTTGACAATAACCTAGGGAGTGTAGTAAATACATTTATTGTTGTAGGTGAAAACAGCACAGTGTCAACTAACTATTGTTTGTGTTTCTACAACTATTTTTAATTTAGATCTCTAAATATGGAACAAGAGGCCAGAGAGCGAGAGAAAGAAAAAGAATTGACAAAATCAAGTAGTGGTGGGCTTTCAAACAGCGAAGGAAGTGAGTAGCTTTGGATGTAGTTTCCCTTCCCGGTCTCAATCTGTATACAACTGTGAATGGTGATACGCTCTCTTTCCTGTGAGTCGTGTATAGCAAAAATTTTCATTGTCGTTCGTCTCGCCATTAATGCAGTGAATGCAGTCTACATGCATTAATTTGATAGCGTGAGAGAGTGCAGAGAGCGTGTCACCCCAGTTTCAGCTCTGATGGTGATAACTATAGATCATCTTAGCAGTTTTTTTATTGCATTGATCGAATTTTTCCTATTGTGCAGTATCAATATAGTAATGGTGAGACCGGGAAGGCTTTGCATGCGCCAGAAAGTATGTTCAGCAGTGTAATGAATGGATGTGTTCAATTACAACTGACTGGACTCACTTTTTAATGTCTATTAAATAGGCTCTATTTACAAATTTTCAGATGTGCAAACTCTAGACACGATGCAGGCTTTATGTCTGCCACTAGGAGCATCCATTTCCCTCCTTGTTATGTTTTTCTTCTTCGATTCCATGCAAATGCTCTTCGCTATTTGCACAGCTGGTAAGAAATATAATGCCACATGAAAGCGAGGCATACTCTTGAACAGATTTATTGAATAGGTGTCGAATTGCATGATAGAGACCTTTGGTGATTACTGTTGACTTCTTTTTTTTGCAGTAATTGCAACAATTGCCCTTGCATTTTTGCTGTTGCCAATGTGTCAGTATATTATACGACCCTGTTCATCAGGAAACAAGTAAGTCAGCGGTTTCATAACATACATTGCAGTGTCTGTTTCTGCTACTAACCATATTTCTGTTCATAGGATCTCCTTTGGATTCTGCGGACGGTTTACTGGAGCTGAACTCATGTCTTTTTCACTGTCAATAACAATTGTTTGTGTGTGGGTTTTAACGGGCCATTGGTTATTAATGGACGGTAAGTAATGGGTTCTCATTTTTTCTATGTAAATTTTTTATCTAACCAAACAAGGTTTTGAGCTTATAAAGAATCCTCATCATCTTGTTGAGACATATTTGGACTCTCCGATGATGGAGTGAGCGGAGAATGCTTATAGAAAGTATGTGATGATTAGGGCTTGCAGAAATCTATAACGCTGGAAAGTGCTTTATAAGACATTGTGTTAACTATTATTGTGGAAAACACACACATGGTCGTATCAGATTCTGTGAGGCTTTTAAATTGATGTGCTCAGTTGTTTCCCTAAAATTAACAAAGAAATCAACAGAGGAAAATGTCGGTCATGTGTTGGTAAAAGTAGTGAGGTTTTCACGCAGATTTAAAACATCCGTTGTAATGTAAGGACTGAGTATGTTTTAATCGTAATTATGGGGCTGTCGTGTTTGTTCACAGCGATGGGAATGGGCCTTTGTGTGGCTTTCATTGCGTTCGTCCGCCTGCCTAGTCTCAAAGTATCAACGCTTCTTCTCACAGGACTTCTCATTTATGACGTTTTCTGGGTATTCTTCTCATCGTACCTGTTCAATGCCAACGTCATGGTGAAAGTAAGTCGACTTCAGTTGGGTTGAATTTTGATTTTCTTGCTTGATGCTACATTGCTCGAATTTCCGTCCTATCGTCGTTATCAAAGAGGTTATAGTCATTATCTGCACGTATGCAAGCATAAAGGAGTATTGGAACTCGGGAAGTAAGCGGTGGAGTAATTACGTGTAGAATGATGCCGGTAGTAGGGCGATCTAATGTTACCAAGGGAAGCTGTTACTCCTAATAAGAGGCGTCATTTCATCTTATTCTGTGATGGAAGTTACAATGCGGCATGAGAGCAATGCTGCTTCTGTGGTTACTGATAAGGGGCATCCATTAGTCCCACAAAAACGAAAATCAATTAATGAAGTGATTGTTTGTAGGTAGCTACAAGACCTGCTGAAAATCCCATGGGAGTAGTCGCACGTAAACTCCATTTGGGAGGAATGGTTCGTGAGGCTCCTAAGTTGTCGCTTCCAGGAAAACTCGTGTTTCCGAGCATTTACACAACTGGTCATTTTTCAATGCTCGGTCTTGGAGACATTGTAAGTAATGCGTTGATCTAGTTTGTCCAGATAATGAATTGCTGCGGTGAATAGTACTAATGATTTTTTCAACAAGAAGAAGAACTTACGCTGGAGTTTCTTCAATATTTCAGGTGATGCCCGGTTTGCTCCTTTGTTTTGTACTTCGTTACGACGCGTATAAGAAATCGCAAATGATACACTTGGCTGAAGTAGGAATTCCTACACCTAATCATTTAAGTCGAATAAGGTAATGAGAGTACTTGTTCAAATAGAAACGATACGTGTTGTTGTACTATTAATGAGTATACTAATAACGTCTGAACTTGTGATCCGTAGTTACTTTCATTGCTCTCTTATTGGATACTTCCTGGGGCTTTTGACTGCTACCGTTTCCTCAGAAGTCTTCAAAGCAGCTCAGCCAGCGCTTCTCTACTTGGTCCCATTTACGCTGCTTCCTTTATTAACAATGGCCTACTTAAAGGTACTGTTAATGCGGTGTTTGCATATTAGAAATGATCCATTGTTGTAATGAAACTCATTGGTCATTATTACTGACATTCTAGGGTGATCTTCGCACCATGTGGAGTGAGCCTTTCATTAATGCAGTCCCGTCCAAACATCAAGATGTGTAGTGAAGTTTAACGATGGCTGACTCTGGACCAAAAAACTTTCTGTCTTTAGCTTCCAACTGTTCGAAAATGTGAAAAGTGAAGCGTACATGTATTATAGAACAATAAGTGGGCCCATTTGGGAGAAGAGATTCCTGGTTGATGAGTATAGTGTGAATAGTAATTATTATGGACAGCGCTCGCTCAGACCTCCAAAAGTGCATCAAAGATTGAAACTGCTGTAAACGTGCGTGTCTTCAGTGATTCTCAGGATCTGACTGTATTTCTCTCCTCCAAAAGGGTTTCGCTCTGCAGTTGTGTGATATTATATACATAAACTTAAAATATAAATGATAATAATGTTTTAGTCGCTAGATTGTCTTGAGTAGCTACTGCGCGCTGATGAAAGGATGCAGTTACCACATGTAGCCAGCAGTCTTTGGAACATGTACTTTGTCAAAATAACTATTTCCCTTACAGACTATGTATATCACTGATAAGGACGTCTAGTTTTTATTATTAGGTGTAAAAAAGATTTTGTCAATAAGCAAACAACTGCCCTCAGTCTCCTACACCGGTGTCTATCAAAGTTTAATTACTGCTGTTTACTTGGCGCTCCTATTGCCGTTATAACTTAATGTATTGTATTTTACCCCCTCGATGCTTATTGAAACTTGTGTTTTTACGGCGGAACATGAACTAGGGGGTTTCCAGATTTCTCTACATCCTGTTACACGGATCTAAACTTGTCCCAAGATATTTATTCTGCTTACGTGAGGCAGCACGAAGAAATCACCGGGGTCTCTATCTAAGGCTCTTTACTTAACGAGTTAATTATACAGTATTCTACAAATGAACCAAGCTGATTCATCAACAAAGGCTGGCTTGTTGGACAAATCTAGATATTTTTTGATAAAATGTACGTTCGGAAGAATTTTGCCGCGAATTTCCACATAGGGGAGAAAAGAAATAGAAGTTTGAGATTGTGCACCACCGACTAGCAAGCCTGAGGTCGATTGCTTGATGAAACAGTCCTACAGAAGAATGAATCTTGGTTGATAGTTGAAATCACAAAGCTGTCTGCTGGTTGGCTGCTTTTCGAAAAACTGTTAGGAGCAGAAAGTTGACAGGATAGTACTCCTATTTTGAATCCTATTGAGTGTTTCCCTAAATCGTCATAATGATTTTTCTCTCACTATTTCGTAATACCGGCTTCGGATTGGCAAAAGTTTTCCGCACATTTGGTATGAAGAGTACCCCGCATTGTGGTCTAGGACATGGCTTTGGAGGCCAATGTTTGGCCTTCCATTTGTGAAATTTTGGAAGGCACCTGCCTTCCAACAACTGGAATTCCAGTTGCTGGAATGGGCGGGGCTTCCAACGTGCCTTCCCTTGCAGCCCTTTTAACATTGCGAGATTGAGGACGTTCTTGACCTCCCACCAACAGGAAGCCCACGTGGACTTCCAACGCATTCCCGCTTTTGGCTGCGCTCGTTGCAGGAAGGCATTTACCTTCCTTCAGATCATTAGACCACAATGCGGGCACCTTTTTTGCTACGAGGAGCACCAAAGGTGTCTGGATAGCTTTTTCTCTGACTGCAGTGAAAATCATCCCGTGTAAAAATTCTCCCAGCATACTTTCCACCTGTGGTTCGAATTCGGTGAGTAAAATCCAAACACCTGGGTACATTAACTCCCGATCAGTTCCCTCTTGGTACGAGTTTTTCTGTTGGAGTGTGTACAGTCTTGAGGGCGCCGAAAGAACACCAACAAAGCAATGTACATGACGAGTCTTTTCCATCCGATTAATTGACTGACCAACATTTTCCAGTATCTTCGCAAGCTCCTCCTGCGTAAAGTTGTGGTGGCTTGCAGTGTAGGCAGTCAGCGGCGCCTTGGATGTACTTTAATTCAGTTCTGGACCACCTGGTATAATTAAACTGTTCACGAAGCAGTTACTTATTGCGTTCAAACTAAATAGTGCTTCTGCTGGCTCAGGTTCAAACGGTGCGTTACCAGCAGCCGATTTTGCACTCAAAATGGTGCATAAAATTAAAAAGCTCCAAAGTCAGGCATCTCTGCACTTCATTCTCCTACTCGTTATGACAGTGTGGGTATAGGTGTTTCTGCAGTAGCAATGAGCCGAAGAGTCAGCTGAGCGCAAGTAGATGACGAAGTAGGGAACTTTTAGCAAGTTTCTATAAAGCCATTAGGTCACATCGCAGGTGCAGAAGTTTAAGGAATGTGCTAGCCAAAGCTCGAATCCCTAATGAAAGCGTACGTTAGACCAGTCCTCAGAGAACACCATCGAAAACTCAACGGCTAGCTTAATTGGACACTCGCAATATGAGGCTAAGGCTGACCCTTAAGTTATCTCATTTGCAAAAGCAGAAAGAGAATGGGACTTGAATCTTGAATTAAAGGAAGGAAAGATCATTATTTAGCGAATTGAAACTGAAGCCCCTCCTTCTTTTTAAAGGAGGACTTCAAACTTTGTAATTCTGCAGCAAATGGCTCTCAAATTCAGCTGCACAGGGAAACTTCACTACCCAATTAGGAGCTACGAGTCACCTGCTTAGGGCCAGTAGGCTTTCTGTTCATACCCTAGACTTATGAACTCGATTTTTGCATTCCCGAATGAATGGGCACTTTGCCTACGCTGCTGCGGTCAATTTCTGGATCAACGCAATAGCCCAGAGGCTTGGAAACCTTAATCAGGAATATTCTGATGCTGTTGTTGCGGACATTCGCGGATGACCGACGGGAGCATTGTATAAACACCGTTTAAATGCTTAAAATGTTTACCTGCACAAATGATACAAAGCCCGCTGATTTGCGAAACTTCAGACGCATGATTGACGTCAACGTTCACAGCAACAAAACGGTTTTAATTCCTTTAAATCCATGCAGTCACCATCATTTCCGTCAGTACTCATTCGCGATATCTCGTTGACCACAAAGTTCCAACCCTGACGCTGTTTGACGACGCCCGCGTAAAACCTTCCACCACCAGGCGTGGTTTCGATGTCAACCTCCAGCTCTACTCCAAGAACCTCTTTGGATCGGCGTTTTGTCTCATTAATACGGGCTAGGCCTCTGCAGCGGATCCGGGTCTGACCCGAAGATGCGGGTCAGATCCAGGTCTTCTCGGGTCCGGATCTCCCAAATTGGGATCCGATGGGTCAGAAAGTCAGATCCAGATCTCAGACAAAATTTGATCCGAAAATGATCCAAGATTCAGTTCCGGATCCAGGTCCTACGCGCATTCGAAGCGGATCTCTTGAAAAACCGGGAATGTTCGGTATTTTTCAAGCAAATTCAGTCCACTTTAGCCTCTTTACTTCAAGAGACTCATGTTCGATGCGATAAACAACCGGGAAGCGTGATTGAAACCCCGATTTTGCCCGGACCTGGATCTGATGACCTGACAGATCTTAGGTCTAGATCCACCTAATATCCAGGATCTGCAGATCCGGGTCAAGCACGGGACCCGAGAGCTCTGACCTGAGTCCTACTGATCTGATGATCTGCAGATCTGCGAATCTGGGACCTGTCAGGTCAAGATCCTGCCAAAGACCCGGAATCTGTGGAGCCCTAAAACGGGCACGCTCATCTGACCGCGAAAATTCAACGTCAAGATTGCGGAAGCTTCCGCAATCCGTTGAAGCCTCAGGGGCGCGCATTTAGAAAATCCTGAAATCTTGCGATTAATGTATTGAACAGCTACGTAGGCAGCGGCTAGAACGTCAGTTGAGTTCCCAGGTAAAGACTATCGATTTGTACATGCGCTGTAAATGAAGTTCTTTGCGAGCCCGATTGTCCTAAAATCCCGATTGCCGCTAATTGGAAGGAAAAGACTGACGTCGTGCTTTAATTCGAGCGCCTGGTCGTCACTTCGCTGTTTTATGCGCATGTCCACAATCTACTGCATTGGGTCTAGGAGATCCCTCATGGTAGCGTGCAAGTCGAGTGCAGATGTAAGTTTGTTGGCATTATCCCTAAAATTTCTGTAAGCTTGAGGATACTTCACACGGAATTTGGATGGGAGCGAGATGTAAAGCATCGGCAGTCGCTCTTCAAGGAATCCTTGACGCGTTTGTTGGCGTACCAGCTTCCCTTGTGGCAAAAATTTGACGGACCGGGCACGGGTGCCCGTATTTTGCAAACAATTTTCACGGGCCGGGCTTGTATGTATTTGAGGTGCTCGGTGAGTCATTTAACAATAAAGCTCACGCTGAGCCCGCCGAGGCCTATAGCCTATTGCGATCCTCATATTGGTTTTTACTGTTGCGTGATCCGAAGTCTGCCCGTAGCATTAATATAGGCCACGAGCAATATTTTCGGGATCTCGCTCAGAAGGTTCATCGGAAGGTTAGCTTCACCTAAGTGAATTAACCTCTCGCTCAGAAACCTCGGGCATTCAGCCAGAAAGTGGTACGGTGATTCGATTTCCTCTTCACAGTTGTTACACTGTGGGGAATGAATCAGTCCCATTCTTTTCTTATGCTGATTGAGGAGACAGTGGCTCGTGTACATTCCCACAAGAAGTCTGACCGAGTTCCTGTCGTTCATCGAGTGTATGAGAGACCTCGACCCGTACCAGGGTGTGTCAACCCACTTCTTAGTGTGGTGATATTTGGGGGTGGTGAGCCATCGGGACGTGTGCCGGGCTTGACACCATTTCGTTAGGGCTGCTTTGATTTGGCAGCTGGAGACTGGTAGGATGGGTTCTGGCCTGTCCGCAGGAATGGCCGAGGCCTTCCGTGCGAGCTCGTCAGCCCTCTCATTACCTAACAGGTCTGAGTGTCCCGGAATCCAGTGCAGGGTAACCGTGTTGCCGGTGCAGATTGCTTGCACACTCGCAAAGGTACGCTTGACTAGTCGGGAGTCGGTGGTCTCAGCACGCAGCGACTGTAGAGCGCTGAGACTGTCCGTGAAGAGGTGAATGGTGTGACCTACATAGTCGTTGTTCAGCAGCCTCCCTGCTGCGTGTTCAATAGCATGTAGTTCAGTTTGGAAGACCGTGGCCAGCGAACCCAGTGGTATGCTGGTTTCATACAGGTCCACAGTTTCGATTGATTCTCTACCCTGTATGAGGACTCCGCAACCAGAACTTTCTCCAATTTTGGAGCCGTCGGTAAAGCAGATGAGACCCTCTACGGTTAGAGAGAGATCGTTCGCCCAATCTGATCTAGGGTGGGTTTCAATATTGAACCCTCTGTACCCCAGTTCAGATCGTTCGTAGTCGAGGTCTTTTGGACTGGTCTTAAGTATGGGCAACTTATCCGCTTGGGAGTCGCACCAGTAGAGGTGGCTTTGCTTGCCAGTCTGTAGCGGGGACCAGTATATTTGCTGGTCCCTGCGCAGTCTCTGCCAGGTAGCTAGGGCGCGTCCCTGGACGTGAATGTCTAGTGGGAGCAGCCCAATTATGCTTTCCATGGTCTCGGTCGCAGTGGTGCATATCGCTCCGGTGATGGTCAAGCATGCACTCCCCTGAATCCTTTGCAGTCTTAGGGAGCGAGTAGTCTGGTGGGCCTTGTGAGCCCATACTACTGCTCCGTATTCTGAAGACGGCCGGATAACAGCCTTGTACAGCCATTGCATCACTCTGGGATCGAAGCCCCAGTTTCTGCCGACTTTCCTTCTGCACATGGCAAATTGTGCAGTGGCTTTGGAAGTCTTTAGTGCCACGGGGTCTAGCCACGTCAGCTTGCTATAGACTGTTATTCCAAGGTATCGGACCTTGTTGGTTGGGTGCAGAATTGCTCCATGTAGACTTAGTGTGGGAAGAGGTATACTCCTTTTCGTTGAGAAGGGAATGATCTCTGTTTTGTTAGGATTAAGTTCTAGTCCAGCCCCACGGCACCAACCCGAGGTGATGCCAAGGCCCTCCAGATGTTTTGGTGGCATCAGGACGGGATATCACGGTTGGTTCTCTTGTTTTGTCCCTGCTCAGTATCTTAAACACCCGAGCGGCTGGGTGGTAGCGGGAAATACTTGAGCAGTAAGTTTCCCATTATTGTTTCTTGGCTGATTTAATAGCCGAGTTGTATCTATTCCTCGCAGTGGTATACTCCTCCTACGATCCACGTCCAGCCCGCAGCCTGTTGTAGGCCAATCGGGCGTCACGTCGGAGGGTGGTGAGTGTATCCGACCACCAGGGAACTGACTTACAAGTGGTGACAATCGGTTTGGCTGGGAATGCAGTGTCTAGGCCCTTTGTGATTGCCGCGTGAAGCCGTCCGGCGAGATCTTCGATCCCTTCTGGGGATGGATCCTGAGCCGCCTGACTCACCCAGCCTTGTGGCAAAAATTTGACGGACCGGGCACGGGTGCCCGTATTTTGCAAACAATTTTCACGGGCTGGGCTTGGGCGGCCAGAAAAGTTTAAATATTTTACGGGCCGGGCGGGCAGCTAAAATGGCTCACGGGCCACATGCCTGGCTGGCATTAGGGTGAGTTCAGGCTCCAAAAATGGAGGCTGTGGTGGGCTGCTCACATTCCCCTTCCCCACGTTCTCCTTGGATCTGTAAAACGGATGGCTCGGAATGAGAAAAGGTGAGGTGGACACCTGCAACACCGTACGCTCCACGATCCACTTAAAATTGAATACCAGAATGCAGAAATTCAAGACCGCAAGGGATACAACAATTATAAATATGAGTTTGAGGATTGCGCCCGAACGGACGAATGTTATTAATAATGGCTGACTTTTAGGTGGCTGCCGCATGGCAATGACACACATACACGTGGAGTGCGGTAATGTTTTTGCAACGCCTCGTTATTTACCATAATTAACAATGGGAGGCAATCTGAATAGCAACTCCACACTAAAGAAGCATAATACTGGAAGAAATCTACTTGATTCAAGCTGAGCCTTGATACAATTTGATTCATAAAGGAACCACAGACATTAAGTTCGTACGTCCATTTTTCATATCATGAATCTTGTTAGTTCACACAGCGGCCCTGTGAGAACGCAGATGCCGGGGCAATTGTATCCCGCACAAGGGTTCGTGCGATTCTTTGGCAGATGGTGCTTGTAGCTACAACAAGCTGGGTGACTTCATTCACTCCACCAAACAAGGCTCGGACGTCCCCCCGGCTTTGGTGACACTCAGTAATTTAAGATTCATACCATACCTGGGCATTTCAATTTTGTTGAACTTTCTCTAGTCGTTGGCATTCTCCGAAACCCCATACTTCTGACCCATACAGTAGGCACGACATGGCAAGTGAGTCGAAGAGTCTCATTCTTCTTCTCCAGTTGCAGCATTTTCCTCTCTTAAGGATTTCCCATAAAGGTCCGGTAGCTACATTTCCTTTCTTGCTCGCTTC
>JAQFYD010000063.1:0-34868 GCA_034694225.1 Bourletiella hortensis | reverse complement strand
AGTATTGCTCCCTTTACTCACCCTTATCTCCTTATTTTCCAAAATAGTCAGAATTCATGATCTTCGGAACTATACAAACTACTCGACTAAATCACAGACAAAATTATACACACAGTGTCTAAAAATTCGAATCACATTTGGTTTAGACTTGAAAAAAAAAACTAACGAAAACTTGGAGAGCCATGATGTATTGTAACATTCAATACAAAATTCACTGCAAATAAATTCACACAAGGTATTAAATTAAAAAGAATTTTTTGAGTGCTTTCAACTGTTGATGCTGCACGTGTCCTGCACAACTGTACTACATCCTCACAAAATAAACAGAATAAGCTCTACTTCTCTGGTTCCTCCTCCAACCTAAAGCCAAGGCTAAACCCCCCAAATACAGCTAGCATGAATAAATTCAACTCCTTTGTTGCTTTTGAAATATCAAAATCTTATTATTCGCAGGCATCTCGTGAATCTTAAGAAGACTCAATCCATGTTGCGAACCCAGTTGAATAAGATCCTTCACATCACGGATGCCCCACTCTGAATTCTGACTTCTAAGTCCCATATCAAATCTAACATTACTCTCCGGTGATAGCACACCATCAACCGCATATGGTCCGTATGTTACCAATAAGCCACCTGGTTTTAAGAATGAGCCGGCCTTGGCAAAAAGTCCTTGAGTACATTTCCACGGTGTGATATGAATCATGTTTGTACAAATAATCATATCCAAACGGTCAGTAAACTGAGAGACTAAATCTGCGGGAGTTTCTTCTTGAGCCATGTCAAGGAAGATTGCTGGGTTGACATTCCGCAGGTTGTAGTATTTTATGTATTCTTCAATGCTTCTTATGCTTCTTTGACAAACCTCCGTGGGTTGCCATCTGACATGGGGGAATGCTTGAGCGAAATGAGCCACATGCTGACCAGTCCCGCTGGCCACTTCAAGTACATGGATTTCCCTGCCGTCTTCCTCCGGTGCCTTAAGTGGAATTAGGGTTTTGAGCACTTCAAGAATAGGTCCCTTGTTACGCTCCGCAGCAGGCGCCTCTTGCAAGCTTGTCATGATGATCTTCGTCGCAGTTATAATGGGATTGAATTCCCAGGACAGAGTCGACTTCAAGTACTTGATAAATGATGTGCTGTTTGAGCTGATGGCACAAGTTTCGAGCGAATCTCCGCACACCGTAATCTTCTTGTGTTTTCCTCGGGAAGGGAAGAACTGTGCTTGTCCCAAGTCTGAAAATTAATGGAACGGAAATAAATTACTCATGTATTAATTTTAACGTGCTTTGATATACTCATGCAATCTTAAAAATAATATAGACAGCTTAACACAAATTTTTATGAAAAAAAACGAAGAATTTGCGAAATCAGTCTTACCGGTTTTGGGAGCCTCAGCGGAGAGCGGAGCCCAGAGTCAGCAATTTGAAAATGAGTTGCCTCCCTGAGCTCACGCGAGATATAGCAATACACTCCGTAGTGCAAAGGGAAGCATGTGTCTTAAGGCTATAATATTAATTGTCGGTTCCTCATAAATTCTGCTGCTGTAATTAATCTAATCATATTTGATTTATTTGTTTTTTAATTTCAGCTTCAGTGCCAAAGATCTGTGATGAGACTGGGCATTGGCACAGGAAGGAAATAAATGGCCAGTTGGTTGAATGGACAAATTTCGGAACATGTGCGTCCTCGGCGGTTTTGGTGCAAAAGAAACGAGCCCATGTTCATGTCATAGCCTATGCCGTCTCCATTATTGCTCTCATCCCAGCAATAATTCTCTTCTTTGCCTACAAGTAAGTCACTATTATTTCTCAAACGTCATATCTTTATCACTTTTAAGCTCCAAGCCATAAATGGTCAGCTTTGCAAATAATGGATCTGATATGACAAATCAGCAGAGCTTTTTTTGCTGAGTCCGCCTGATTTACTGTCATCAATTTGCGGTGGTTTCTCTTCCCCGGAATCATCATTTTATTCCCGCTCGATCTCATTATCATGCACTGCTGTAGATGGTCATAGCCCTTTAATACAGTTGCATAGCTACTGATCACTGAGGCACGTTTTATGCCTCACACAGAAATCCTTACCAAAATCTGGAGTGGACTGTCTGTCACAAATCATGGGATTTTTGTAGCCAATAAACAGTTAGTGTGAGTCCCTCTGGTGGGACAGGAAATCTCATCGGTGGAGGTAAAGCCAAGTAGTAGTAATAGTGGTTAGTGCATTACGGCTTCTACTACTACTGGAATCCGCCCCAACGGAGGAAAAGTATAAATCCTTGGCCATTTATTCCAGGCGATGATAGAACCAGTAGAGCAAGACTAATTCCCATGTGTACCTCTGTTTCAACGTTCCATTAAAGTGGAATTTATGGTTGCGCTCCTTGAATTCTCCAGCCTACCAACTTTATAATTGAATGCTCACCCAAGCGAAGTGAATCAAAGGATGATCCCATAATAGTGCTCAAATTCACCATGCTGGACCCAAAAGTGAGGATGAATTAGGATGTGACATTTATTTGCAATTATTCCCTCGTGTAATAATGCTCGTTTATGATAATGCGCTCACGTTATACAACCTTACTATATTAGCAATCCCAAAAAAGTGAGGAAACTGTCTACGCGTAAAACGTCACTTTTTTGCCCAGCTGTGCAAGCCATAACGTAGGAGCTAACTACTGCGCCTCACAAGTTCGTTGCAGCCCTGGATGGCGATGATCATAATAATGGGCCACTAGTTTTTGTTGGCATGATCCAAGAGGTCAATTATTATTGGCCAATTTATGGTGACATTAAATACCGGGATTAATGGTCAGGAAAAGTTGAAAATATATATGGACAGGCTTGATGGTCCGTACCAGTAAGCAGAGCGATGCTATTTTGGGCCGATATGTAATGTATTTCAGGTCCATTCTTTCTCTATATGGAAAGAGTTTTTCAATAAAATCATGAATTTAGTAAACTTAATGGTTTCTATCATGGCGACTTGAAGCATTCTTATCTTCCTTTATGTTGTTCCCAAAGCAAAACAGACAGACAGACGGGTAGGAAGACAGATAGTAGAAGAGTAGTTGTTCCGTTATTGCCATTTTAGTAACAAGAGCTTCGCCGTGTATGAGAGTGGAGCACGAATATAAGAGAGAAGGAAAAGCAAATGATACTAGTTTACTTCTCTTAAGGCCAAGCATAAGCAATTCGCATTGTAGTGGAAAGAAAGAGAGGGAGAAAGAAAAATCAGAAGATTTATATGGAAACGTGCCTGACCAGGATTCCTCTAATAGAGACATTTGCTTTTATAGAGGCGATTTAAAGGGAGCCAAAGCTGACCATCTTTTCCATTACAATGACTCTCATAAAACATATAGATCCCTTTCATCCCCTGAGAGTATAACAATTTTCTCTTTCCCTCACTCACTCACTCATTCTTTTCTTCTTTCTTACTTTTTCTTCTATCTATCCCCTACAGGCAACTACGAGTCCACAGGATAATTATCCACCAAAATTTCTTCCTATCACTTCTCATCAATTCAGTCCTCGTAATAGCTTTCAAGAGTTTTGTCATCCTCAATGATCTGTCCTCAGGTGATCGGAATTCCTCCTTAATGAGCAGGGTAAGCCTCTTTGACGTTTTTAATTATTTCTATGGGAAACTTTAATGATCGTCCCAGATTCATCTGCCGCACTGAGCCTCTCCTGTGCCACTCGACACTACTATGCTATAGCCTTTCGTAAAATACATAAATTCAGTAATAATTATTGCTCGGAGCAGATTTCCCAACTTACTGTTGAGGCCATTAAGCACGAAAGTCCTCCTCTCGTTGTTCCGCCACTTGGTAATTACATAAGGAGGGGAGGAGGGAAATGAAAGAGCTATGCGTGTATTTTTTAGGGACGCGATGGAGGATAAAGTTGTTAGTTGTCCGATAAAATTTATTCAAGTTGCCAACCGAGCTGTCGTGTGTTTAAAAGGCGTGTCAGCTCAGGGGATTTGAGAAGTGCATAATTAAAATGCGTCAGCTGCCTCCTGATTCACAAGTTATTATATGAACTTACCCAAACATGACACGCGGATGTTATCTTATTAAATGGGAAGGACAGGGAAAGTCAGGGGAGGAGGAGGAAAAGAATGGAGAAAGCCTTTGCTTTCTTTGTTACCAAGTTTTCCATAATATGCTCTCGCGTTCATAGCTATAGCTATGTGCTTCCATTATTGTTAAAGTAAGGATAATATGGGTGTGTAATAAAGTCTTTTTTTTGCACAAAATTTGTTTCTCTTCTTCCCTACAGAATGGAATAGGTTGCCGTCTTCTATTCATCCTAACAAAATACTCACGTTTAACAAACTACATGTGGATGTTTTGCGAGGGGTATTACCTACATAAGCTTATTGCAGCCGCCTTTGCTGAGCAGAAATCCCTTCTAGTCTTCTATCTCATTGGTTGGGGTAAGTTTGCTGCTGCTATTGCTGCTATTGTCGAAAATTCGCTACTATTATTATTCTGTCTTAAGATGCTAACGATGGAGGAAAAGTTTTTCTATGTACGAGTAGTAGTAATAATGCTTAAGGGGAACTTTGGTTGTGTCTGACTGACTGAGAGAGAAAAAATTTAATGACATTGATATACACGATGACGCCGTTTGGAACAAGTTTATATTGGTTGCAATAATGAAGCTGTACGTTTGCATTGCAGTATTCCCCTTGGTACCCACGGTAACATACGCTGTCATACGTGTTTTCGTAGCAAATGACCAATGTTGGGTCATCCCACAGGAAGCTTATGAGTGGGTTCTAAATCTTCCCAGCCTTCTTAGTCTTTTGGTAAGATTTATGGCCTTTTCTCCCCTTATACTTTCACGGGCTCGAGTTAACTTACTGTAGCTATGGACGCCTTCAATGACTACATCTCGCCTCCTTCTATGTGACCTATTTAGATAAACTTTGGATTCCTCATCAATATCATAAGGGTTCTGGTGACCAAGTTGAGGGCAACCCATACTATGGAACAGAACCAGAGTCAATACAGGTATGACATCCGTGGGGTGCTTACATTATGACACATTGTCTCTCACGTCTTTGCTATCCTGCGGCACAGTGAATTAAATTTGTGTCAAGTTGACTATTAAAATGATCTCGTTGGAGGAAGATGAAGAAGAAGAAGTAGCAGAGGAGCAGAGATCATAGAGGGGATGAAGGAAAGTGGAAAAGAATGTCTGTGGCAGGTCCTGTTCTTAAAGGAAGAACGTTTTTTTATAATAGAAGCAAATGGAGCGAGAGGAGGAGGTAGAAAGTATGAAATTTTGAAATCAAAAATTCATGTAGGATCTGCGTGAGTTCCGTTGTAACTATTATAAATCTATGGAACAAGTTATACAAAGGGTTTCCGTAGACCACTATAAAACCAGCACCTCATCGTCTGCTTCAGTTGTTGGGTTCTAGCAGTTGGTTGCTACTATAGAGTTGCCATCTTAAAAGGATATCATCATCCTGTTGGTGCTTGGGGCGAGAGGAGCATCTTGTTCATGTTATCTATTAAAAGCTTTACCGTCCCATTGGTCTCCAGACCAAGTATACTTGTCATGTCCCACTGAGATTTATGGTAGCCCAACTTTCTGTTTTTCTTTCATATTATTATTATTATAGCTACAATGATGAATTCTGCAAGGCTACACTACTTACTGGTATGATGACGGAGACGGAGACGACAACGACGACTTTGAAACATGCATGGAGCCTCCATTATATTCACTGACTATAATAATGGGTTACTCCATTGATTTGCGTCACACGTTTACTACTTGCGTCCCATTTTGAGATAAACTATGCAAATCTGGCTAAGAATACGGATCCATCATGCCAGCTCCAGTTACTTACCTTGTATTTTATTCATTCTAAAATGGCAGGATGCATTAGGAAAGAATTTTCTCATAGGAATACTCATGCTACTGCTACGTAGGAGAAAGCACAGGGAGCACAACATTTCTCTTAATGGCATCACACGGAAAAGTGAGCGTGCTTTCTTCATATTTCATGTTGAACTCTTATCCACCGCTGGAGTCGAGTTGGTTTCTTCCTGTGCGAGTACTCAAGTTGGATCGTGGGTAGCTTGAAGCAAGCAAATAATCACGAAATCAATGAGCTTGAAATGTGAGACTGTTGCGATTTCCAGTAGTCAGTGTGTATAACAAGCATTCGATCCTTCCTCGAATTTTTCTGCCTTTATATTTGGTTTCTACTTTCCTTTGATTTATTATTATTAGTACGAGTATAGCTAGCTACTGCATGCAATTGATTCCAATGTGAAACTATGCGAGAAGAGGAGGTAGAATAATAGCTAAGAGCCTCTGATGGTTCCTTGACAGGTCATTCTTAACAGGAGGATTCTGCTTTGTGATATTCAATACCTTTTTCATCCTTCCGTACCTTTAATCAGAGAGATGAGAAACTTTGTCGGATCCTTAATTTTAATCATAGGATGTAGAGCTGCGTAGAAGGAAGGTTAATACTATCCCACGGCGGTACATTGGCTACATTTCATTGTTGTCGATCTCCCTTACCTCATCCATCCTAATGCAAACCAATTTTTATCATTGGCTCACGAACGTATAGAAATTCCTCGTGGTAAGTAATAGTAGACAGCAAGGCTGAACTTGAGAATAATTGCTGGAACGGAAAAGTACTGCG
Source organism: Bourletiella hortensis (assembly GCA_034694225.1). NCBI lineage: Eukaryota > Metazoa > Arthropoda > Collembola > Symphypleona > Bourletiellidae > Bourletiella > Bourletiella hortensis. The sequence goes on along the minus strand of JAQFYD010000063.1, from coordinate 28,190 downwards.
GCTGAACCACGCTAAGTAGGTTGACGAACCGGAACCTAAAATGAAAAGATGCTGTGTTTTTAGGGAGTAAATTGCTCATGGGAATATAACTGCGATGGTCACGTACATAATCAACCACAGAGATTGATTATTGTGTGATTTCTCTATGCTTTCAGTAATCATTTCCTTGGTACAAGTGCGAGATGCTTAATCAATCACAAGAGCAATATAAGTAGCTCTGTGTAGAAAGTATTATTATTGTTCCTGGGACTGCAATTTTGGAGGAATAACAACACTAGCGGAGATTATATTGATGTTAGCTACATGGAAAATCCAATTTCATCTTGGAACTCTCCGCTTCGAAGACATATAAAGTCATTAGAGGGAGGGAGAGAGAGAGGACGAAGCCCTAAGGTTGATCATCAGAGATATCCGACTAAAGTAGTGTTTATGACCCGTCTGATAGACATTACTGATGATACTAAATTAGTTTATTTTGCTCCTCCGAGCCCTCAAGTAATTTAATCAGAAAAATAGGAAAGATTTCATCTATCTGGACCTAGAAGGATTTTCTGTTGTCACTCTTAAGCAACCAGCAACCAAAGGCTTGGCCGGATGGAATTGATTTTACGACTGCCATTATTGCAAGTGTATTTGTATGTGTGTATCTTTGGACTTAAGGCTACTATGGTGGCCTTGGAAGAAGAAATACGAGGAAAAGTGAAATTGCATGGAAGGGAAAGAGAATGACGGGTCAGTTTATGTGTGAAGAAAGTTCTAAGGAAAAGCTATGACGGTTTTATGCATTTTCTCTGGTGAATTTCAACATTTGTGGGTGTTGACAAAGAACTTGTCATTTTGATGTTCCTGGTCCCCTTACAACTTCTTCTTCTTCTTCTGCCTCCTTGCTCCGAGCTACGATACTGCATGTCAGGAAAATTTTTTGCATTGATTTGATACTAGTATAGATGAGACTGAAATGGTTTGGACTTTAAATGGGATTTTTGTAGAAAAGCTGTTCGAGCCACTCTAGTTTTGCTACCACTTTTTGGAACACATTTTGTGGTTACAATTTACCGGCCACCCTCCATCCCTGGTTCTTGCGAATGGATAGAACTGTACTACTACGTAGACTATATTTTGGATGGTCTTCAGGGATTCCTTGTCGCTCTGATTTTCTGCTACGTTAATGGCGAGGTGGGTAATAGAAGAAACTTTTTCTTCTTTTTTCTATACTTCTATTGTACTTTTTGCTATTGAAGGCTATCGCTACATACAGGCGGTTAAAGAACGAGGGCATAGAAGTGGAGATTGACAAGAAAATCTCTTCTCGAACATATATGAGTAACCTTGTGAATCTGATAGGAAACTGTTTTTTCTTACTTTCTGGCTTTCTTTCCTGTGTGACTCGTCATAAATTATTTGGGAGATGAAAGTTGTGAAAATTTGATATTGTAGGTTGTTTCACTGGTGAAGCGTACCTACTCCCGCTGGAAGGAGCAGAGGAGTGCAGGATGTCAGAGGCAGCAGTCCCGATTGAATGTACGGAGTAATGGTCGCGGCCGTTCTGTCGTGTCGACTCATTACTCCTCCGTACCTGCATCTCCCGAGCCCGGAAGTCTAACTCGTCTCACAATCTCTCACAATAATGGTGAGCCCAAACACGGAGATTGACAGGTGTATTTTTCTCGTATCGTGTAATAATGGAACGGATGTGCACAAGGAAATTTACACGGGCTCATTTATCAAGAAATCAATAGGGCGGATCCAGTAACCATAGAACCCGGGGACTATTCTTCCACTGGTGGTGTTGGCCGTAGTGGAGGCACTGCTGCCAGTCTTGCTGCTGAAGGAAGGAAATTTTGGCTAACGAACGGGAAACCCATTCATCGAGGACATAGGGAGAATAGTAATAGCAGTGCAGACGAGGATACGGAAGTAGCTTGGACGGATATTAAGCTTGGCTCCCCCCACGAGCAGAAGGATGATTTTCTGGAATTAAGACAGATTCCTAAAACTGCTACTACTATCGGAAGCAACGACAAACACCAGACAGATTCAGTCAAGATGACGACGACAACAACTACTCCTACTACATCTGCCTTAGCACCTGCATCAGTCGTTCTTTCTGTAAATAATACTTCAACGACCGTACCAGCACCAATCACAACGGGAAAGAAAAATGGGATACTGGCAGAGCATCAGTTATAGTTCTGTCTTTCTTCTTGATGCACACATGTGATGTTAAGCTGCTATAAACAACAGATGATTATGCCATTACATTGCTAATAATACTGCTATACTCTGCTATATAATTAAGCTTTCAGCAGTTGTGTGTACAGAGAATATATAGTAAAGAACAACTCATGCTGAATAATTTTGTGTGACTGCCTATAATGTACACATAACACATAGGTAACAGATAAGGAGAGGATTCTCAGGAGTCATTTTTTAGCAAAACAAAAGTGTGATGGATATACATGAAGTACATGATAACAATAACAAAAATCAGATTAACATGCAAACAGAGCTGTGCTAATGTTCCGTATTTATTTTGGGTATAATCTGCATCATTTGAATATTGTTATTTTTCAAAAATTTCTCGGTACTGATTCTTATTCCGCTTTTCTTCACTACTGGTTCTCTTCTTTAGTTTTGCGTCGTACATGAGGCCAGTGGCAAGGCGACGTTTCTTGTGGTGATTCCTTCTAATTTTCACGCTTCCAGGTACGTATGACCCATCTATCTCCTCCACTTTTGCAGTCGGTTTTGTATTTCCACACGTACGGGTATTCGGATTAAACTTTATTGCTCCTAGGCACTCAAACTCGTACGCGGCACCGTCTTGGCACATGTAAAATCTTTTTCCACCTCTTTCATGAGAGATTTTATATCCTTGAGGCCGGTTGCAAGCTGAAAGGATGAAATCAAAGTCATTAGAATATCCCACCCATCAAATAATAGTATTAAAAGCAACGAGTGGGTCGTTGAGATGGAGATTGATGATGAGAGCTATAGCTGTACATCGTACCTCTGCAATCCCTTGCATTCAGCTCATCCTCACATTCACGAGTGAATGGATCAAACGTTGTTCCTGGTCGACATTCCTGGATTCTAGGATGCCGATTGCGCTTTTTACAGTGGAGAAATTTACGACAGTTTCCTAGTGGGTGGGCGAAATTTCCTTGCTCTTCGCACTTTGATTGTTTAAAGAATTTCCGATTCAACTTGACCCTATCTGTGGTGTGGTCATCTTTGCCCTTAGTAACATAGGCAAATGGTTTCCTATACAACTTATGGCTTTTGCATGTATTGCATCTGTATTTGGCTGTACCGCCGGCAGCGCATGGCTCAAAGTAGACCTGCAAAATATTGTTATTATTAAGTTGCATGCTTTCCCAGTAATCAGCTCCGTTGTGCACAGAATTCACAAAGCACCAGCGTCACTAAGCAATCAATCTAAATAGCAACGAGCAAGGAGAATGTAAAGCAAATGGCTGCTTTATGCTTGACACTTTGGAAAATTCTAGATGAATAGGAAATTTATTTGGATTGCTTTATTGCATTACTTGAAGAAGAATGGTGCATGTAATGCGTATACTTAGATTTGATTTATAAGTGACGCTATAAGTGACGCATGACACGGAAACAGGATACAGTTTTTAGTAAAAATTAGATCGAACACAGATTTCGATTGGCTATGGCCTATACTATTAAATTAGAGCTTTCCGTCTCACCTGGAGCAACACTACCGTGAGGACTAATAAATTGGCCACGTACATTTCTGCAGACTTCATTAGTCTGTTCCTTGTACTTTTTCGATTCAAAAAACCTCAGTAAGAGGTATCCCCTTGTGTTGCTAACTGTTAACGATGTAGGATGTGATGTGGTCGGAATTTGACGCTGTGAATGCACAACGAGCATGTAAACATGCATTATTTGGCCGACATCAATAACATCAATGTTTTCATTGACTGATGCATTTTACTATCCTGGAGTTGACTAATCACTGGCTAGCTCTAAGCAGGATGTTTTTCAATTAGAACGAATTATGGATCCAAAGATGGAAGCGCTACTAATGCTGGCAGTAGTGGATCCATGAGGGCACCACGAGCACCAATAGCATTGTTTCATAAATGCTAAAATTTGTGGCGTACTTTTTAGGACCCTCGGTGGTCCTTACAAGATCTTCCATGTGAGACGTTTTTTTGCACCCAGCACTTCGTATAGCAAGACTTGGCCGATTTGGCTGAAAGTGGTCTCAAACTGACTGTTACCAACTGTTGTTGTGCATGATAAATATTGGCCCCCATGGGACCGCAGTTGCTGCTATGCGTACCAATTTAATAGGAAAATGACACTTGCGTTGACACTTGTGGGGGAAAGCTCTCATCTTTGGAAGGCCATAACTTTGGGACCCGTTGTTGTAGAACAACGGTATGCATATCATTCAGAAGGTCTTGAAAGGCACTAGATTTAGGGGGCACAACTGTACAAATTCGTTTCGGCTAGCCATGGCAACACCTCTAGAACGTCCAAAAAGACCAAAGCGTTAGCCTTCCCTTTAATCCTGTCAATTGAACATTATGTTTTTAAACAAAACCGTAATCATTGATCTTCATCCCAAAAGGAGCTCTGTTAGACCTAAAAATCTATGCTACGCATTTATTTATGCCGACGGAGTTACACTCAGGGAATGATGGACCCTCGATGGTTTTACTATCCAAATCTGGAGTTGACAGAAGCCATTGGTATACACTTGGTATAAATTGAAGATTTACAATGTAATGCCTATTTAAAGCCCTAAATTTTGGACGTGTAGCACCGATCGGGACGTGGATATTGGTAGTCGCTATTTGCAAACAAACAGTTGAAATGTAAGAACACAGGAAGAGCTATCGAATGATGCAAACATCTCGCCTCTGGCCATACTGGTTCAAAAGTTATACCCTCCGAAAGTTGACTGGAACGGCCCGTTTGAACCCCGAAATGACCATTAATCACTTCTTTGGATCCCACAACACACAGTCGGTATACATGGAGGCACCACGATTTAGGAGGAACAACAACATTTGAAAGCGGTCAGTTTAAGACTACTTTCAGCGGAATCGGACGCATTTTACAACGAGAAGTGTTGGGTGCTAAATCTGTGACACCTGGACGATCTTATAAGGACCATCGAGGGTCCTAAAAGGTGCATATCAAAATTTGGGGACCAAGCTGGACTGCTCCCTGAGAGAACTTGTAATGAAGTTTAAAAGAGCGGTACGACAATGAAATACATTAGAAGTCGTTTCAATTTCAAAGCTCTTGATTTTTCTGATGTGAAACTACGCGGTACTCTTGCTACAAAAACCTAAAGGCTTCGCTTTCGTGGCACCCGCCTATAAATTAACGATGCATGGCATGTGTTTTTATGTGCAAGCGATGTTTGATTTGCGGAGACGTGTAGAAAATCAACTTTAAAGCTTTCAAGGCCGGAGTAGAACTCTGTAATGAACCAATCCGCACATATATCTAAGCTGCCATATATTTTCATAGATGTCTCGACCATTGCGGGTCCATCCTTCCCCGAGCGTAGCTCTGTCGGCATAGATTAATGCGTAGCATAGATTTTTAAGAGATGAGCTTGTGGGTCCTCCTTGTAAAAAGGGCGCAGATACCGCGCTTCTTCTGTCATGTCTCTGAAAACACGCGTTTTCTGAGTCAGTCATAGGGCATACCAAAATGACCAGCAGTGGATGATAATGAACAGTTTCCAAAATAATCCCGGAGCGCAGACAGCTGCTGTAGCTTGCCCATCTTTTAGTGTAACGCTTTCGGCCGGAAAACTTTTCTCAACATCTCAACAGAAATTTACCTGGCCGGTTGGCCATCAGAATTACGGGAGGACGTCGTAGATTGTAGTGTAGCATTTCAAGAATGGTCCATAACCTTAACTGGTGTGTAGTTCATGGGAGTCCCCCTTCTGACATGGGGACTTACGTCAACTATCCGCCGATTGGGGCCAGAACCCGGAGGCACGGGGCGATCATTTTAATACCACTTGCTACTTGCAAGCCAATCGATTAACATTGGATAAGTATACAGAATGGCCTAGACAAAACCGTGGCACCAACGATCCTCACATAAGGAAGCTCACAGGCTCGCTTCCTAAAAACATAGCATTTTCAAGTGATCTCAACATTAGCATCACGTTGCTTCACATCCAAAAGCCAAACGCTTTGAAGTTGAATAGATTTCTTAATAATTCAATTCTCAAGTGGTTCAGTCGAACTTAAACACAACTGCCCCAACTATTGATGTCCACAACTACAGGTAGCATCACTCATTTTGAGGCATAGCATACAGATTCTTGGTTTGTTTAAGAATGTGATGTGCAGTTGGCGAACCGTTCAGATAAACTCTATCTTTTTGCCCTTGGCGGTTCTGGAGACGTTGCTATGGATTGCCGAAGACTATACTTGTGCTAATGTGCCATACGAAATTAAGGGCCGCTCAAGACCCGAGTGACGTAAACATGTTTACAATACGACAACAGGTTCAAAAGTTATTCTCTTCCCAAGATGTAAGTTTCATCAATCGGGACAACTGTTGCCGTAAGCGTAAGTCGAGTATGAAATCGGCTCCTTTAGTACTTTCAGGACTGTCTCAGTACGTTACTGCAGCTGATCATGGTTACTGCGGAAGCAGTCTATGCCGGTTTATAAATGGAGTCAGCGCGAGGACCATCAATTTTATATCCATCCCTTGTCTGAAGCATAAGTTTAGGTTAAAGATGCTAGAGCTTTTATTTGTTTGAAACTTTACATTGTGCTCCAGCGAAAATTGCGTACGAGCTTAAATGACTTCTCTATACAAGCTCTTGTCTTCAGTTTCCTGTTGCTTCATGTTATACATTAAGCCGGTTGCAACGCGGTACTTCTTTTCATTTTTTTGGTAGATACCTACACTTCCTGGGACATAAGTGCCTTCAACATCTTCTACTTTGACAACTGATTTAGCATTACCACACGCACGAGTATGTTTATCAAATTTCTCACTTCCAGTGCATTCAAATTCGTATGCGGCCCCGTCTTGACACATATAAAACCTCTTGCCACCTTTTTCATGCGGAATTTTGTATCCTTGGGGACGGTTGCAAGCTGAAACAATGGACGAATGACGAAGTGAGTGTATTTCAATGGAAGACGGGAACTTATGATATGCAAACTTAAATATTAATTCAAATTACATTTGCAGTCCCTAGCATTAAGTTCATCTTCACATTCACGAGTAAATGGGTCAAAGGAAAATCCTGGTCGACATTCTTCGACTTTCGGTCGCTGATTTTGCCCATGACACCGAATATACTTTCGGCAGTTGCCCAGAGGATGAGCGTAGTTACCCTCCTCTTCGCAGGCAGAATGCTGAAAAAACTTGAGGTTCAGCTTGACCCTGTCCGGATTTGTGTCTGTAGATGCCTTGACTACCCAAGCGAACACATTTTTGTATAATCCACGACTCCTGCAGCCTAAACAGCGATAGCTTGCTCTTGTTGCCTCTACTGAAACCTAGCGTAAGGTTTTGAATGTAGCTTATATGAATAGCTCGTGAAGTAATGTAATCAGTTAGAACGTCTTACCTGTGATAAAGCTAATATGGATATCAGAAATATAATATTTAGATGTGGTACTGAGAACGTCGCCATTTTATGGTTATTCTAGTGCTTTCGACGTCGACCACTTTGGCTTTGACGACACCTTGACTTGTTTTGAAGCTGAACTTTGTATTGTCTCTGGCTTCCATTCAAATGTAAATGTTTTGCCTTCGAGGTATTCAAGGTATGAATGAACTAAATGAGGCTGCACACTTTATGCTAAGTTCCATTCATAAAATAGTATGCATCTTAACATTTATGACAAGATATACAGCTAAAGTTTTAGATCATTTGAAAAATGGCCGGCCACCATGTTGCGTTAAATCTAAATCTTAAAATGTAACCCAGCATGAGTGTTTCAGGACCAACGTTGCAGCAAATCAAGACTCAAACGCTGCTATCGTTTAGTAGTAGCGTGGAAGGCCAAAATAGCCACCAGCAGCTTAGCTTTATTGTTTGGGCAAAATATTCATGAAAAATGGGTTGATAGGAGACCATCCATGTTGTCATCCATGCCGGCATCGATCATATTAACTAAAATACAAGGAATGGAAAATTGTAATCATGTTCAAACGGTGCACTTGGGTTTTTTAGCATTCCTAGCGCCTGGTTGATGACGTTTCCTAAACTCTTCAATATCGACGACACTGTTTGTCCTTCTGGCCTCTTCCGCGGCAAACACATAAATGTGTGAATCTGTCGAAAAAAGGAAATATGGTTAATAAAAGATAGCATAACCCGCCCGGAAGGCACCACATTTTTCTTAAGATACGCCTGTTCGCCCGTGGCGGCTAAATGTACAACTTTGAGCATAGGAACTCGCATTATATGGAGCAACCCGTGACAATCATTTGTTTGTAGAAATTACCTAAAGTTTCCTGAGGACCAGAAAGAATGTAATCGCGATTCCCTGAAGCACAAGCATACACAAAGGCCCACATAAGACCGAAGTCACCTCCGCCATGTCCGCTCGACCATTTGGATTTTCCTGTTGGCTCATCCTCCTTGGATGGATGAATGATGGTTCGTTTGCGAGTTATGAAGTCGAAATGAATGATCTCGTCCACCCCATCTCCTTCAATCTGACCTCGCGTTCCAAATATTCGTGTCTATAGCAAGAAAACAGGCGAACTGTACATGAAAACATTCTGCACCACTAGGTGCGCACTAACGCAGTGTTGAAACAGCTAAATGGCTAACCTTTCGTTCACACAATGCTTCTGTAAACGCTACCATGGAGAAAGAAGCGGTTGTGCCGTTTTCAAATTCCATATTTACGACTTGGTTATCGCAAACGTCGTTATCAACTTCGTACACGCAACTGCCATAGTTGGTCTTTTCCAAGGCTTGAGTGAGATTTTCAATGTCTGTATTCCAAACACATGCAAAATACATTCTGTAATTAATTATGCTCAAAGAAGCCGCATGCTGTGGATGCTAAGTCATCAGTTTGGTTACCTATATCTCCATTAGGATAAACAATACTCACAGGCCAACCACTGTGTCCCTCTTTAACAAAGGGGTCCACGTAAATCTTCTTTGCTGAGTAGGGACAGGACGGTTCATAGGAGCATTGGAGGCATTTCCTGCGTTCAACATGGTTTAATTGCAAAACTCTTGAACATGATCGACATAATCTGTATCCACGCGTAAATAAAGAAGGCATTTGAAATGGGATTTACTTTGCATTTCCTGCTTCTTTTGGCTTACTTTCCTTCTTGAAATGGTTGAGTGACCCAAATGACGAGATTTTCTACCATCAGCAATGTTATGACAATAAAGTTAGTCACAAAATGCATAAGAGACCCTGGATGGTGTACAAACTATTACCGTACACTTTCCAGCTTGCATCATGAAAGGAATAAGGTCAATATCGTGACAACTCTTTGCCATCAATGAAAATGTTGATCTTGACTCATTTCCCCAGTTTCCACGTACAAACTGGAAATAAGATTACGTCCACAATCAAATCTGGATGACTATACTGTTAAAAATGGTTAATTCAATATTCTACCGAATGAGCAAAGTGCCAGAATCCTACGGGCTCCAAGTGCTGGATATTCACCACATCCCCAATTTTTTTCGCTTGGATCAACTTCATGATGGCGGCGTTGTAAGGGGTATAACGCAAGACATGGCAGACAGCAAAGGTTACGTCGTTCTTCTTTACAGCATCCACAATATCCAAGCATTCTTGTAACGATACGGCCATGGGCTTCTCCAGCAGTATATCGTACTTTAGATTTGCAAATGCTGGAGACACAACAAGGCACATTTGAATTATTGCAGTCAAATTAAAGAGAAGGACCACCTTCACAGGACGCTCACGGGATGCAAAATACCTATTGCTGGAGCAGTATGAAGATGATCCTGAGTACAAATGGCAACGGCGTCACTCAGTTTTGGCATCTTTGCCATCTAAGAAAATCAGCAGTTTTTCATTCATATTCCAAATTCAATGGCAAAAGAGGTAAGCATACTAATTGAAGACTTCATCGTACCTCTTTCCAGTTGGTGAAAACATTTTCAGGTGGAATATTATGTTCCTGTGAAAAATATACCTGGATTTTAGACCCTATGATGGTGGATTCTATTGCAAGGGTGTCCCATACTTACCTCAACAATTATGCTCCTCTTGTAGTCATGTGGATCAGCAACAGCCACAACTTTCAGCCATTTAGGAAACGCAGTGGCAAAGGTAGCATATCCTTGTCCCCTAGGAACGCCACACACTCAAAGTCAATGCCGACAAGACCGTATTTTGCAAAGAAATTATGTGATAACTGCTGTACCTAGCTCCGGCACCGACGATAGCTATGGTCACGGGCTTTTCCGGTACGGGTGGAATGGGTAATCCTTTAATTTCAGCTGCCATGGCGACTAAAATTTGTCTACCTTTACTGCACCGTGGGTACCGTACTCTTTGAACTTCAAGCTGACTCGCGGAGAGATACCTTAATGGAACTACAGGTTCTATGCGGTTCGCAAACACAAATTAATCTAATTGAAGATTCGCACCAAAGCAAGTCGACCTATTCGTTATCCATCTAAATGTTTGTGTACGGCTTAGATGCTTAGAAAGTCTATCAGCATAGTGCTGGAAACACCGACAGGAGTTAAGGTCCGAGATAAAAAAAGACGTAAGGTACATTATGTGTGTCATGCCTCGTGTAGACTTATTAGCTGCCACATTTGGTAGGTCATCATTATCATACAAGCTTAAACCGTTGCCATGCCAGCCAGTATCTCTAAAGCTTTCAAAGATTGTAAACTTCAGGTTATTTACATCTGTACTATACATTACATTGGTCAAACATAACAATTATGAGGCTACGGGCCACAGGTATAGTGTTATCTCATAGCGTTGTCAGTTCATACCTCACGACAGGGCGCAATTCAAAGAAATCTACAATGAGTATCGCAACAGCTGCAGGTACGAATGTTTATTTCTGACAATAGTTCAACAAACGAAAAATTACAATGGTTAATAACAATAATAGTAGCTATAGAATAGTATGAACGATGATCCTCCCATGTAATACACTCGAGGTGATCTGCTTGATAAAAAATTAACAGTGAATCTCAATCGTACCACTACATCATACAATAACAACCATATCCCATTTATACTGTGTAACAAAACTCAGGCAGTATCTCACGCTTCGTAACATTGTTATTATTACAAACGATTAAGCCAGCCTATACGCATGTAAAAAAATAAGAATCACGCAAAACTTAGAACGACACAGGTTTATAAGTTCAATGCAAGTTGTGCTCTAAGCGTATAACGTGATTAGTGACACATTTGCTCATTTTGGCGAAACATATGGTTGGACGCCTATGAATTTCCACTAATATTTGCTTTTCTAATCTCTGTTAGTATAAACTAAATCGATAGAATTTCACCACCCAGGATTTTCAATTATTCTGAACTCTGAATAAATCTAAACGCAAAGCCTAAGCCTACCTTAAAATTTGCATTTACAAAATCTTAAGGAATACAGCTTCCAAGACATCAATTGGTTAAAAAAAATTGAATTCACCATACAAACACAATATGCTAGAATAAAGCTCTAAATAAAAAAATACTAGTTGTTATAGCTATAACGCACACGCGGTACCCAGCACTCACGCTGCTCCAAATAATTCACTCAAATCAGTTTAACTTTATCAGAAAGCAGCAGAAATAAATCAACAGAAAAGGCTTCGCTAGAGGCCCGACACAAACAATTTAATCTCAAATCTCAACTAATAACTTGCAGCAGATTATTACTAAGCATATTTAAGAGCTCGCGTACACGAATTCACAACCATCAATCACTACTACTGACAACCTACAAAAAACAGACTTGAAGCAAAAGTGGAAATATACCTGCAAAAAGCTCTATTTGGCCATTTTAACTATAGGAAAATTATGAAGCAGTAAAATAATTAATTCCCAGATCATGGTAGGCAATACTGTATCTTGAGGATAAACTATAGAACGCTCAAGCGCATCCGTTCCGTATATATCTGACGCATTTGTACTTCCACGTTGAAACAAAAAGAATTATAAACACTGTGTACAAGTCGGAGCATTTTTAGTACATCACTGTAAATTTTTATCACTCTGGCGTGACGAATGCAAGTCGACTAGTACATAACCGCAGCTACCTACCAGTTACCATACCTTTAGACATGAGGGATTTATGGAGGTAATAGGAAGTGATTGCATAGTACCAGATTTTGCAGAAATAAACACTAATCATTGTTCAACAAATATTCTTGACTCATATTTGGCCTCAACTGGTTTAGGAGAACTATGGCTGCTCCCAAGAGATTTTTGAAATTTAAGTAGTACTCTGGTTCACTCTTGCATTCTCACAATTGCTGCGGAACCGGCTGCATTACAACTGAAAATTAATGGAAAGATTCTGGTTTGAAGAACGATTTAGGTAATCTTTTTTAATTTTAGGAGCTAAACTAGATTATTGCAAATATCATTATAGCCGAGTTTCTGCTAATTTGTTAGCTCAGGCCTAAGCTGATAACTCACATTTTCACTGTTACCACATTCCACATTGAGCAAGCCAATAATCAAATGGCATAATCACCATTGGATGAAAAAGTCTTACTTAGTCACACAACACAACAACGCCCCGACGCCTATAACTTATATACTTAGCATAAATGATTTTGCCTCAATTGATTGAGGGGTTCAGTCCGCTTTGCCACTGCACATCTATACTTGGCCACTTGGTCTGAAGACAGGTTAAAATCATATTGTCGTCTGATAAACTGCGAATGTCCGATTCCAAAAGTATAGCATTGCCTTCTTGATAAATTACTTTCTCGCACGAATTAGGACGTTGGAGTCCATTCCAATGAAACAGGGTAAACGTGTAAGGTCCGGAAGTTTTCTCATTCGGGAAGAACTCGTCCATAAATGTGTTCAGTAGAACGATGCCAAGCTGCTCCGGATCCAAGCGTTTTTTCATTAACTCAACACTGTTGACAGGTAAACAAAATTGTAAAACTGTTGAAGCTAACTGAAGACCTAAATTTTACATGATAAAGCAAGACCATCGAACGAAGTATCGCAGGCAACTTACTATTCAGTGTCAGCGAAGAGTCCTATAGTTCTCATCACATCTTCCAGTAATACGGCTGATATGAAGTTATTTCCCTCGGGATCAAAGGATGAGAAAACTCTTCGTGCAGTTTCTCCAGGCGTTTCCGGGCAAACCAGGTCCATATTTAGAGAGAAGACAACTGCAAAAGTGAATAACTATTCCAGCCCTACCGCACAATTAGTATAAAATATTTACACTCAAGTATTTCCATACCTGTTAAGTGAGTTTCACTTCCAAGAACCCAGACTGGATATTTAGGATTCTTAAGGTAGGTTCCTACTTCGCAATATCGTAACCTCTCCAACAGCGTTAGGAACCCAACTTCCGATTGCGTTTCTATTCCTTTCAGTTCTGAAAAGACATAAAACCGATTAATTATCATTTTCACATTGGACCCACTACATCAATGTACAGTGTGGAAAGTAACACTACACAGAACTTACTTAAGCCACCAACGTCTTGCTCATGATCCCAAACATAGCTCACTGCTCTACCAGTTAGCATCAGATTAATCAGACTTTGACTACCATGTCCATGAACAGGATCAATCAATTCGGAGGCTTCGGACATTTCGTTAATGATTTTTTCAATACCCTGGAAGCAAAAATTACTATCATATTATACGCCTTCGTATTGTGCACTACAAATTAAAATCCATGGAAGGACACGGTGCAAACCTTAGTCAAAATAACAGAATACAAAAACTGCATTATTCCATATGGTCCTTTCAGTGCTTCCAGTTTCTCCCTCAATATGTTTTCAACTTGACTGATATTTTCTAAATGCAAAAGGCGAAGATTTCTATGGAATATTTCATGTTCGGATCTAGGCAACTTCCGCGTAGGATCAACAACCGGTGCTTCCGATTCAGAATCAGCCGTTATCCGGTGCACTAAAGGCTCACTTAAAAACACTAAACAGTATTGCAATGGATTTTTTCGGGTGACAGGCTGTGCTGGCGGTGACTGCAGCTGCTGTTCTTGTTGCTGCTGCTGCTGAAGCATCTGGAGTTTGACATTCTTTGAACTCGATGGGGAACCGGCGACCGGTGTCTCTTCGGCAACAGCTGCTTGATGTAGCATAGCTACCAGCGCTCTACAAAGATAGGCGTCCACACGCTCGGGAGGTAACTAAAATCCGCCAATATCGGTCACATTTATTAGCATCACTACCATACATCGACTACACTCATTACCGAAATTAATAACAGATCTCCAGAACGACTTACATTTCTCCATGAATTATTCTGCAACACTTCTTCATCTTCCAGCAAAGCTTTTATAAGGAAAGCTTGAACCGGAGCGATGACTGCACATGGACCTCCTTCTTTCTGTACCAAAGCAGTTGGTTCGTCCGCGCTGAATGTAAAGCCTACAATCCAACAAAATCCATTATTATTACCACCCCGAAAATGTAAAAAATCCGAATCATCATCCGACCCAAAATAAAACAGGGAAAAATACCTTGAGACCACCGACGGAAGAGCTCATCCTTGACTTGATTCCCCCAAAGTAGCTTCTTCACTTCCTGGAAGCTGGTATGAGCCGCAGTATCCATTTAGACAGGTATAAATGAAGCCAGGACGGTATAATTTTAAACAAAATAAAAATCTGTAAGATCTTATTCTCCTGGTAAGCCTGGGCTACCTCCACCACATTTGGACAAATCTTATAAATATCTGTGTGAAATCACAAGGATGACATCATGATAAAATAATGTTCTATAAAAGGACATATTCGTCAAATGTTTATCATATATATTATACCCACCTTAAACGCAATAATTCTGCTCTATAAAGAGGTTCTGTACGTCGTCCCACATACAGTGATTGTATTACAGGGACATTAAGGTGCTCTACTTACAATTACGTCGTCGTAACTTCTCAGTGTTCTAATTGAAGTTATTTCAAGCCTAAACCCCGAATTTAGGCTACCTCGGTTCGGTCTCATGAAACAATTTCGAAATTTTTTAGCCCAATGTGTTCAACATGAAATCATATAAAGTTGGAATTTTCAAAACTGCAGCTCACAATTTCATGATGCTCAGATGACATCAGGTTACATGCCCGCCCACAAAACATTAAGGCCATGAGGACACGAGGCGCCTCCATGTTGCCCATAAGATCCCTATGTGTCTTGTCCTCAAAAGTGTGCTACCAGATGCCGTCGCACATGCTTTGCGTAATCGTTGGCCAAATATCAATTTTTCCTGAATTTTCCTCAAATTCTTGTCATGATTTTAAGCTGGAGAGAATTTCTTGAATGAATGAGTTGCTTCGAGCGAAATACTAAATGCTTCATTTCCTCTCTTCCCACGAACTTTTGGCATGGACAAAACATGATGATGGCCAATGTCATTGATAGCGTCATGGCTAAAAAATGTACACAAAATTATCACCACTTCCGCCGGGAAATTGTGCTATGTACAGCTGTACATCCGCATTGATCAATCTGCACAGCTTTACACTTAATTTTTCCAGCAGAAATAAGCCACAATCTAATTCAACGGCTCTGGAGCAGATTCAAAAGCAAAACTTTAAAATTGGAGAGTCTTGACTGACCTAGAGATAGAGCCATTCGTAATTGCAAGGGCAATTATTACTGAGTACAGAAAATGGACCAATCTACCGAAGATCCGGGCAATAGTTCATCAGAGTTTGTGGAAAGTCATGGCAGATTCTTGCCCACTACTACCGAAACAGTTGCCATTATGATCCCGACGATAACGATAACAGTGCTGGTCTTTTTTGGAAATCTGCTTGTGATCATTGCAGTACTAAAGGAGCGTCAGTTGCGAACTACTCAGAACATTTATTTCGTTTCCCTGGCCCTGGTTGACCTAATGGTAGCGGCTTTTGTTCTTCCGCTGAACATTGTGAACCAATATCATGGGTGGCAGTGGCCATTCGGGACGACATTGTGCAAAATCTACGTCACTGCTGACATTAGCCTCTGCAGTATGTCAATCTTCCACCTGTGTGCCATTGCTGAGAATCGCTACCGCATTGTGACCCAAGGAGCACATTATATTCAGGATAGATCAGTGCTGGATGTTATTGCGAGAATTATTGTCATATACATACTATCTATCTGGATTGCGTCTCCTCCATTACTAGGATGGGACAATAGCTGGCTAACTACTTTGGATAAGGACCATGATTGTAAAATCTTGGAATCTTCGGGTTACGCTGTATTTTCCATCTTTGGGTCATTCTATTTTCCTTTGGCAATACTGACGTATTTTTATTGGAAAATCTATCGAGATATTACTAAAAGGATTCGCTCCAAGGGACCAAGAGCAGCAGCGGAAGCATCCAGCGATCCGAATTTGACAGAGGAATCGGGCAACGGGGAGGATCAAGTGGTTGTTCCAGCACTTCTGAGAAAGAGGTCCAGTTTCCAGATGAAGGAGTTTTGGGCTAAGAAACAAAAGTTTTCCCTCGCCAGGGAAAGAAAGGCTACGAAAACTTTTGGTGTCATCATGGGTGCCTTCATAATCTGCTGGCTACCATTTAGTCTCATGTATGTCATAACTCCCATGTGTGGGGATTCATGTCCAACTGTGAGTAGGTGCCTTGTGGAGTTCTTAACATGGCTTGGCTATTTCAATTCTGCTTTAAATCCTATTATTTATACTGTGTACAATGCAGAATTTAGAAAGGCTTTTGCAAAATTATTACATTTGTAGTTAATCTCCGACCTTGAAGTTTACCCTTCTTATCGCATGGCTAAAATAAAGTATAAAAATAGACTTGGTTAAGTCTTTATCAAGTTTGATGTTGTGTTTTTTCCGGCTCCTTTCATTGAAAAATTACTGGCACTGCTGTGGCTTTAAATGATAAACAAATCACATGGAACGTACAGCATTCAATTATTGACAACGGTGGTTTTCCGTCCGGGACATACTTCTTAGATTGATTTCCAGAAAGCCAGTATGTGGTCATTTCTGTCATCATTTCCTCTCGAGTACTTTCGATTTCAAGGCTGACACATGCTTTCGTTGCAACTGTTCTCACTTTCTACATGACGGGGAAGCATCGAAAATTATTATTTCGGGATGGTGAATTGTCCTGGACTTAAGCGAATCTGAAGGGAACGTGTATTGCCATTCACTTCTCAAGACACCATGGCGTCTAGTGAAAACGAAACTCTGTGCAATAATCTTACCGTGCCTCCTGACGATGATCCCAGATTTAACTACACAGTTGGTCAAACAGTAGCTGTGATGATCCCATTGTGCACCATAACTTTGATGGTGATCTTTGGGAATATACTGGTGATCGTTGCAGTGCTTACGCAACATAATTTGCGAACTCCTCAAAATTTTTTCCTCCTCTCTTTGGCATTTGTGGATTTTCTCGTTGGAATCTTCGTTCTTCCTTTGAATATTACCAATCAACTCCATGGATGGTGGTTTCCTTTCGGTCTGACATTCTGTAAAGTATATGTCATCACCGATTTCACACTCTGCGCCACATCTATCTACCATTTACTGGCGGTCGCGGAAGACAGATACAGAATCGTGTCACAAGGCGTACAATATATTCAAGGACGATCGTTTTTCGATGTGTTGGCGAAACTAGTGATGATTTACATCCTGTCCTTATGGATAGCTTCGGCACCGTTGCTTGGATGGGGCAAAGGAAACTGGCTAGAAGATTACGAAAATAAACACTATTGCGTCATGCTAGATGATCCAGGTTTTGCATTGTTTGCCTCCTTTGGTTGCTTCTGGTTCCCTGCTTCCATCATGTTGTTCTATTACGTCAGAATATATAATTCGATAAGTGGAAAACTTCGTCTAAAGCGGCCTCCTACAGCATTAGAACGATCACAGTCAAGCGATCACACCGGACCGGAGTCTTCGGGAAGTAGGAAGACATTGAACACATGCGCAACAATAGATTCCCGGAAGATGTCCAGCTTCAGTGTGAACGTGAAGGATTTCATGGCACAGAAACGCAAATTTTCATTGTCAAGGGAGAAGAAAACGGCCAAGACGCTGGGAATTGTAATGGGAGCCTTTATTGCCTGCTGGCTTCCCTTCACGTTGATGCTAAATTTCTATATGATTTGCGGCTTTGCCGGTGTGGAATGCTCCCTCATTCCGATGAATGCGTTCGAGTTCATAATTTGGTTAGGCTATCTCAACTCTGCTCTGAATCCGATTATCTACACCATTTTTAACATCGAGTTTCGACAAGCTTTTCAAAAAATTTTGCATCTGTAATTGTATTATGTTGTAGTGAACGGAAGCAATTCATTAATCAAACCAGTTTCTTTGTTAAGTTAACAGCGTATTTAAGTTTCGGTAATAAACAAGCTGCATTCAACTGCAATGTTTTCTGTTTCAGTATCATACGTTTTCAACTGTGTTTCAGTGATCACTAAGGCAAGCGGTCAAGCGTCAAGTATTCATACGTGAGCGTGTCAGTTTATCTGTGCAGTTCTCACGCCTACATTTTTTGAACTAAACTCCTTAACACTTGGTCTTAGGTAAATTTTGTGCCTGTTAATGAGGTTCCCTTAGCTCAGCAGTTGGTCCCACGCGTATTCTCACTCTCAAATGTCTCATTAATACTCGTCATGACCTATTGATGCTAGCTAGACGTATTATGCAATATTTTTACATAAATAAACACCCGATGGTAAAAAATGCCTTCATTTATGGGTCAGATGCGACAGACGTAATGAAAATGTGGCAGTTAATATCCATAGATTGGTTGCGATTCAGCAATTTTAACCGCAATGGAATCCCTCGGAAAGTGGGTCATCACGTTAATAGTAGTCGTAGTTATCAAATATTGGCTGGGCAAAAGCAAGAAATTTCGGCAGCTTCCTCCTGGTAAGATTCGCGGAATCGACATAATCATTATTTGGTAGTTTCTACATAATTTTTGTCTAATTCAAGGTCCAATGGCACTACCAGGGTTACTGGGTAACATCATTCAGCTTGCAGGTTACAGGCATAAAGAACCTTACTTGGTATGCCATGAACTGAATCAGCGTTACGGACCAACTATGAGCATTCGCATTGGCGTTCTAAGTCAAGGTATTGCCAACCATAACCAAAATACCCATGTTTCAACCTATTCCCTAAATGCGATTATTTATGACTAACTTTGTCCAGTTATCACATGTGATTTCGATCTCATGAAAGAGATTCTGACCAGTGATGACTTTGAAGATCGTTTTTACAATGAGTATGTGGGGCTCCGCTCCTATGGTAAACCCCTGGGTAAGCTAAACAGCTGAACAATCCTTCCCGTGCCTGTTTCTCTAAAACGGTATATACAGGAGCTTGTGCTATTTGCGATGTACAGGTATTCTCCTTGGAACTGGTGACAGTTGGGCAGAAATGCGACGTTTCACTATGAAAATCCTCCGTGAATTTGGAATCGGCAGACCACAAAAAACAAAAGCTATGATTGAAGAGGAAATCTATGAAATATTGCGTTCAATCAGAATGAAAGAAACTACACTGCCAAATGAAGGCGTCATAATCAATTTTAAGCATTTCTTTACACCAGCCATTATCAACCTACTCTGGAAGGCGATGGTTGGCCAGCGCTTCTGTCCCGATGACCCAAAATTGCAGAAACTTATAAACATGATGGACGAACTTGTGAAAATTAATCCAGCATTTGTCAATATTTCCATGGCACTTCCATTTTTAAGTTCAATAACACGTATAGTGATTCCACAGACAAGACGGATGATTAAATGTACACAAACCATTCAAGACTTTCTTCAGGAGCTACTAGTCGAACGAAGGGCTCTCGGGCTTTACTTGGATGAAAACTGTCCGAAGGAAAATTTTGTGGATGCTTTTCTCTATGAAATCGACATACGGAAAAATGAGTACCCAAATTATTATACTGATGAGCAGTTTGTTATCGTGGCACTTGATCTATTCATGGCCGGCTCGGAAACTACATCCAGTATGCTTGAGTGGGCAGTCTACTTCATGGTTTTGTATCCCCAAATCCAAGCCAAGGTTCAGGATGAGATAGACTCAGTTGTTGGAGGTGGTAGGATACCGAATTATGGAGATCGTTTGCAGTAAGCGCGACCAATTTGAGTGTGAAACTTCTTCCTACAGTTCAATAATTTATAATAATCGCGAACTTTGTATTCCAGGATGACATGTACTCAAGCCGTTCTATTGGAAATCCAGCGCCTTGCAAATGTCAACCCTCAAAATGTTAGGTCACCGATACGGGACACAAAGATAGGGAATTACTTCATTCCTAAAGGCTCTTTCACCGTAATAAACACTTACAGCTATAACCTGAACGAAGTGCACTGGCCGGAGCCATTAAGCTTTAAGCCAGAGCGTTTCTTAGGACCGGACGGTAAAATCGTAAACTCCAGTCGCCTTCTAACTTTCGGACTTGGTAAGTAATGACTAATAGCAAATCATAGCTTTCCCATAATACTCATTCCTAAAATGAACTGTGAATATTTCAGGAAAACGGGCATGCCTTGGCGATTCATTGGCCAAAATGTCCATCTTCATGTTCCTCACATCACTTCTTCAGTCATACCGCCTCCAAGCAAGTCCCAATCATCAGTTTCCATCCGCCTCTGAACCGATATCAGGAACGACTCTATCACCTCAGCCTTTCTACGTGAGGTTGACACCAAGGAAACTTTCGACCGAAGACTGACGATAGCATAACACGAATTCCTCTTATGCTTACTTACTCACCGAACTCAATGTAAATAGCCTCTGGTGAAGGAAAATGTGTGTGCTATTTTGTTGCCCTCATCGCACTCACTTCTCCTCCTTAAGCCACCCCATAGAACAAGATAACAGAATAAATTGAATTACTCTTCAAGAGCTGCCATCATGGCAGCAATGACAATAATTACAAATGAAGCAAGAGGCGGAATAGACAGCGATCAGTAATTACGAATGAGAAAGAGGGTGGATGAAGAGGGGAGAGATGAAGAAAATCCCTGGAGAAGCCTCTGGCCGCCTTAGTTCCATCTCTTCATAATAGGAGAAAAGAAAATAAAGTGGAATTGATAGGTAGCACAAATTTTCTCATGTCGACAACTTTACCATCTTCATTCCCTACACAAATCTTACCTTTTTACTCTTACCCCCTCCAAAGGGCAATTCTTTTCCCTCTGGACACCATCTTCCATTAACCTTATCACTCCCGCTAGCTAAAACACCTTCACTTCATTATCCTCGTCAGTAGTTGAGCGGACAAAGGAAAGAAAGAAAAATAAAGATTATTCTGAGGCAGCTCAGGAATGATTGCACCATCGTGTGCCGCGCGCCCTCAAAGTAAAAA
Source organism: Bourletiella hortensis (assembly GCA_034694225.1). NCBI lineage: Eukaryota > Metazoa > Arthropoda > Collembola > Symphypleona > Bourletiellidae > Bourletiella > Bourletiella hortensis. Next base: position 6,655 of record JAQFYD010000063.1, on the reverse strand, counting down.
GTATAAAGTTTGTAACGGTGGAGTGAATAAAGTGATGAAATTTCGGTGAAAACTTTGAATAAAGTCTAGTATATGAGGCTGTGTGACCTTGAAAGTTGTTGCCACTTGAATTACCCTCAAAGCCAAACCAATGAACAATCGGTATGCTGACGAATTTGGGGAAAGTCTTTGTATGACAGGGTGTGGGAACACACGGAATGGGAAAAATGCTGCGTCTTACAATTTCTCCTTTCATTCTATTCTCCTCCTGTACACTTACTCCTCTTCTTTCCTTTTTTACAGAACTAACCACCAAGAAGGCCGACAAAATGCACAAAGAGAGTGGGAGAGAGCGGGTAGAAAGTTGGGAAGAATTCACCCTCATCTTTGTATGTCTTAAGTACTACCTTCCCCCTTCCTGGATCCACGTTTTTCCTCTGATCCTTGGATAACTAAATTACTGTATTTTAGATACGAATCCAAATTTCCTCAGACTTTCCCTCTCCCTTCAGCTTCGCTACTCTTCAATTTCTGCCTCTTCTCCGACTCTGCTGTCTTCTCTCCCCTAAATCCACCCTGGCCGTATATTTAAGGGATTCTGCATGTCTCTCTGTTGTAAAATAATGTGGGACGATAAATTAAAATGCATCACCGGTAGCTTCTTCTATTTACCCTCCAAACGAGCTAGATGCACACACACAATTTTCTAGAGACAAACTGACATCCAATAAAATGCTTTTCTCGACGATACAACATCACAACAAACGGGGGACTCGTTCAGTGTACATTTCAAGTCGTGTGGAATAAAATGACGTTATACTTTTACCTTGCTAGAATAGAATAGCAGACATGGGTGAATTCGAGATAGAAATTTTACAGGAATTACGCCGTTTCTTTTGTTCATTTTCTGAATTATCTATTTACGGAATTACAGCACGAACTTCATTGGACAGAGGCAGATGCAACTTGTTCTAACAAGTTTTATCAAGGATTTTTAACATTTAATTGCATCGCCAGTGAAGTCACCATCAGCACCTTATTTTTGCTATACCGAAATCTTTGGTATTTTATTGCGACGCTCTAACTGCATGAGCTGGTAGATCGTGTGAAAAAATAAGTGGTTTATGGGAGAAAAACCTGTACTTTATGTGAAAAAGGCTAGCAGTTTATTTTAAAAGAATGCTTAAGCAGCATCGGCCTTCGTTGTCATTTCAAGGACAATTTTTTCATGTTATCTCTCACTGAATGTTGCTGGCATTGTGCTCCATGTTGTTGACTACTGGCCTCATCAGTTTACGTTCCGAGCTGGAGAAGCTAAAGCTCATTATATTGAGCTCATCTTTACCTCGTACTCGGTGCTGGTTTGCATTGTTGTGAGGAACTGGTCATTACTCCAAACATGGAACGGTACATAAGGGGCGAATTTGTACTCATAGCTGTAAGCACTGCAGTCACCGTAGGTGCTGCGACACTGTGTGCTCAAGCCCTGGGTAATTTTTCGGTAATTTGTCAAGTTATTGTGATTCGTCAATAAGAAAGGCTTTTGAAATAAAACTTACGTCAAACAGGAAAGGCGCCAGTTCACTCAGCTTCGGCACAGAAAGCAAACAGAACGTCGAGAACAATTTGAAAATCTACGTCGCCGCTATAACTTTGGCCCACAAGAGGAGGAAATAACATCTCTAAATTTTGAACAACTGGTAGAAAAACTTCAGAAGCGTGAGCTAAAGGCAACGCAAGTCCTTGAAGCTTATGTGGCTAAAGCTCTGGAGGTCACTGACGAGTTCAATTGCGTCACTGAGTTTGTCCCACATTGCTTCGTAAGCGAAAAATGTCTTTGCTTAGAGTAATGAATGACTTTGTGTTTACTCTGGCTGTCGTATGGATAGGAATGGGCAGAAGAACTTGACAGTCTCCCAGAAGTCAAAGGACCACTTCATGGTGTCCCATTCTGCGTCAAGGATGATCACAGCGTTGAAGGAATGGACTCCACATTGGGATGTTCTAGGTATCTTTACAAGCCGGCGACAGAGAGCGCTGCAGTTGTCAAAGTGCTACAGGATGCAGGAGCTATTCCATTTTGTAAGACGAATCTTCCTCAAACGACTTTCTCAGGTGGTAGTGAAAACCCGATTTTTGGTTTGACTGTCAACCCGTTGAACAAGAAACTGACTCCGGGAGGATCTAGTAGCGGCACAGGATGTTTGATTGGAGCTGGCGGAGCTCCGTTTGGTATCGGGTCAGATATTGGCGGTTCCATACGTATACCCGCAAGTTTTTGTGGCATAAGCGGACTTAGACCAACTATGTCAAGAAACAGCTCTAAGGGAGTACGAAAATGTATCTCAGGCAACGCTGGATGTACGATCAAAAATTAAATGGATTTTAGTTTAGTAAATCAGTAAGGACACAAGAAATTTACTTAAATGTTTCTCTCGATTCTAGACTCAACTGTCTCAGGAATCCTGGCACCAACTGCCGTGGTGGTGGCAAAAATTCAAGAAATTCTATGGTCAGACTCAATACAGAATAAGCACGATCCAGCCACGGTTCCTATTTCATGGGAAGTCAAAGTAAGTGGTACTTCCCGACCATTAAAATGGCGCTTAAGGATATCACCATGACAATCACGTGTATTTTCAGAGTTTTTCGTCTAAAAAACCACTGAGAATTGGTTACTTCACCTCCATTCCTCTAACCCCAGCAGTAGGAGACGTCCCAGAAGTTGTCTTGAACGCTGTAAAAGCATTAAAGGCGGCTGGCCATGAGGTCATAGAGTTCGAACTGCCAAATGCTGCTCGTATTATGAAAGTGTACGCTAGTATACTTCTATCAGATGGAAGTACCCAACTGAACAAACTGCTCAAGAACGACGCTGTGGCTGATATCATCAAAGGTCTCACAGCTTTAAACGGACTGCCCACTTTTGTGCGGAATTTTATGATTCGAATTGCCACCAAGCTTGGCAATAAGCGTATGAAAAGCCTTGCTGCAGATCCATCAGCACGGGAGAGCAAAATCTTGTGGGATTATCTGGCAGAAGCGCAAACTTTGAGAGAAAACTTACTCACGTTGTGGATGAAAGAAAACTTAGACGTTCTCCTTACTCCAGCGTTTCCAATACCGCCTCCATTATTAGAAGATATGGATGAAGCTATGTGTAAATATAGTTTTCAATGTCATCAGTCCAATCCGTAATAGAAGACCTGAACGAATGTTTTAATTTTAGTTTGCGGCACACTATATTTGGCAGACTGGAACGTTATGGATTTCCCTGCTGGTGTTGTACCATTCGGAAGAGAATCGGGGAAAAATTTAGGTGAATTGAAGGGAGCGAATGATCCCTATCTGAGACTGGCCTCAAAGGTAGGTTTGAGTCGGCTAACAATTTTTATGTTAATTTCGGTTTTCTAAATGTTCACACGTCATTTGTAGACGATTGCAGCTGCAACTGGAATGCCTCTCGCCGTGCAAGTTATTGGTCTACCCTTTCAGGAAGAAACCGTCCTTCGTGTTATGAAACTGCTGGAAGAGCTCCGCTGAATAAAATAATAAGATCCATGCTAGCCTGAGAATTTAAAAGAGTCTCTGTAAGCTCCAAGTTTGTCAATTTTCAGTTGTAACATATTATTCTATCATTTTTCAAGTAAGACAGCCCCTTTAATTCTGTATTTTGCTAGCATCGCCGTGCTTGTCCGGGACCGTCAGTATTGAATTTCCGTGCAACGTCAATCCAACATGCTTCTCATACGATTAAAGGCGTCGAGTGAAAACGAGTGTGTAATTCAAAGTCCATTTTTCAAAAGAAATTTTAAAATTAAACTTGACGCTGTCATCATGATTTCATACGGATTCCCTCATGCTCTGTATTCTTACATCGTTCTCGTAGAGTAAAATACTGCGACCAAGATGATAATAATTTCCTGCTTGGTTACAAAGCCGGACAAATTAAACTGAAATTAGGAACTATAAGAAAATAAGTAATGCTCATTTTCCCCGTCATAAATCTGAGTTTGTTCTGTCTGCTAAGGATTCTGGACAGCAAAGGGTAGCCGGCACGCGCCATAGGGCAGTGTATCATAGTCACAGTAATAATACCGCTCCGTCTTTTCTCCCTGGAAGGGGTAAATTAAGTAGACATAAATTAGAACACATATGCAGCCTGATATAATTACACAAATTTTCACCTCGCCATGGAATTCGTTGTACTACGAATCGCAGAGATGAGTCAGACCGGATGGTAGTGGTAACAGTATAGTAATTAGGCGTGTATTTGTTATTAGCACTAATAATTAAGGGTGTTAAGCTCCAGCGCGTCTGCTACTTCCTCATCCCTACACTCCCGTTCCTCCAAATAATCCCAAAGCATAAGTCATCTTGTCTGTGGTTTATTTTCTTAATGCAGTTTCCTCTGCTGCCTTTTGTAGCATAGCTATAGTCAAAGGCTTGTATGCAATTCTTGTTCCAAGAAAATTCATTTTCCATGGGAATAATTCAACATTCGTAAGGGGAAAGGGTTGGTACTGCTCTGTCTGCTAAGCTCTTAAGCTAGAATTAATGTAAACTAATGTGGAAGCTTATGGTAATACATGGAACTATAACGCATGGAAATAATAATAGTATGCAATGTAATCTAACAATGGAAATGGCTCATATGCATCTGAGGTGTGTGTTCTATTACTACTGTTATACTCACAGTCAGATCTGAGGAAAGAAGAGAGGGGAAAGAGAGGTAGAATAGAATAAGGACAGGAAAAGGTGTTTAGATACTTGAGAGGGTTGCTGCTGCTGCTGGTGTTAATGAAGGAATTAATCCAGGAGGAAATCTCTTCCCTTTTGTTTTTCCACTTTGTCGACTTTTGTTATTTAGGCAAGATTGCATTTACGCTTGGAGAAACTCATGCTATTTTCTCATTTGATTCATACTACAGCTAACTTTTAGCTGTTCACTTCTCACACGTTATAGCACCAGCTAGCTGCTACAGAACGACTACAAAACTTTCTTCCCACACATTTTCTACCCCAACTCATCGTCACATCATCAGCCACCCCAGTCATCTTATGCTATCCTTCAGAGGAAAAGAGCAATAGGAGTTAGTTATAGCTAGCAGAAAGTCAGCAAACTCCATTATTCCATGTTCTAATATTTCCTTCGTGCTTTCTATAACTTCCATCCCCTCTCTTTTGACCCTCGAAATTGTTTCCAACTTTCATCTATTGACTCACACGAACAAATACCCGTTACTTCAGCAGCGCGCAAGCTACTCAACTACGAAAACTTGTATCAATTGCACGCTGCTGCCTGCTAACTGTACAAATTTACGGCAATGGCATTGTAAGCTTATGCGAGGATGAGGGTTTATTTTAAAAGAACTTTAACTCTGGGATACAAGTTAAAGCCGGATATACATTTAGTATAAGAAAGATGGATTGACATTATGATCAAGTCGATAACCACGAATGAAAAGTTTTTCAGCTGAAGCAGACATAAGAGCGCATTATAAGCAGGAGGATCAGATTGAAATCCGCATGGCAAATCCAATGGGAAGTGGCTGTGGCGGAAGAAGGAAAGGAAGGGGTGAAAGTTTGAAATAATCATGTGCCGCGTGTACATACACACGCACACATAGGCTACGATACCACAAAAATCCATGAAAGCCAGGAGGGGAACACAGACAGTCACTGTGAGTTAGTCAATCCCTGACAGCTAAGCTGTATTCGTCAGAGCATACACACACAGTACCGCACAATACCACTCGTTGCATTCAATCTATATGCTAATCGAGTTGATTTTTGTTGAGTCGCCATCACTTGCAATCATTCTCACACCACTGCTCTCACCTTCAGTTATACTTTTTCACATTATAATTCATCCTCCTCCCGTCACAACACATGCATGATGAGGGCAGTTCACAAACTTTATCTTCAGATATAGCCGTCCATCGCAGTAGCTTAACCCTCTTGCTGCTTAAAGCTGGGCATGCTTTATTAATGTGAAAATAATAGCAGCGTTACCTGCAACGCAGGAAAACTGGAAGATGATACTTGAGCACGTACTATAACCACGGACAGGAAGACTCAATGCACTTCGGAAGACTTGAAAATTAAGAAGTTGCACCGTGTGACTCGTTACGCACATTTGATTCGCAGTTTGTTTGCTATACATTCGACAAGATAATTTGTATTTCTGCTTAGCCGTCATGTTCCGACGTGCACAATAATTGTTGTACATTTAGAGTGGGATTATGACCATTCTATGCTTCTTGAATGATAATGATTATTATTATTATTCTTCCTCCACCACTTAAAGTGGGAAGCGGTAACCGTGCTTATTAACCAGTAGAAGTCACTTAATTGGCATGATTTTCTTATCACTGCATCTTCAAATGTCACGAGTGCCAGAAAACTGTACCTACAGCGATGCTTGCTCTCACTTTAATTGATTTAATTTACATATTTTTCTACACTTCTCACACACACGCGGATACATGAACCCACATGGCCCTTTACCTTTTTGTCGGCCCTCACGTCATCCTTCCTTCTCCTCCTACTCTGCTGCTTATCATTAAAGTCTCTCCTCTCCTGCTATACCTAATCATCCCTTAAAATCTTCTTCCAAAGCAAAACTCAAAGAAAATGCTGATTATAAACGGAGTATAAAAACCATCCCAACTCC